>JAAGAY010136161.1:44406-88535 GCA_011801015.1 Ardeotis arabs | reverse complement strand
GAAAAAAAAAAAAAAAAAAACGCTGGGGAAAAAGAGGGCAAGCCGATTTCAGCTTCTGAAGATGTAAGCAGTACGTGCATGAGTCCAGTTAACCCTTGATGTGACTCCAAGTAGGGCATTCAGAACTGGTGTTATACTGAAGCTGTTCACTCTTCATTCCGAAAAATTAATATGGAATGTCTGTCTCCAGTCTGTATAGGTTAACATGTACTGATGCAGCTGCGGTGCTAATGGTGAAAATGTGGTGTAGTGCTCTGGTTAGAAGAGAGAATTGCCAGAGACTGGCAGAAGGGGGAGCTTTTGGAGTATAATTAATTTTGATTATTAGTCTCAACTTGTGCTCACTGACAGCTGTGCTCCCGGGCTTTTGCAAATGTAGCGTAAGGACGATAAAAGAGACATCTTTAAAGATAAATGTGAGGTTATAACAGCACAATCCTCAGAGAAATATTGCAAGCTTTGCTGTAGTGCAGTGCCTCAGCATGTGTGTGTTTTTCAGTATGACTGTGACTACTATAGTTTTCTCCTGTTTCTCACTTCCATTTGTGCCTCTCCCTTCCCGCAATAATTAAGCAAATCCAAAGTCAACAACAACGTGCTCATGATATTGCTAGTTCTTAAGGATTTTATTGCTCACTTTGTAGCTCTTTGAAAGGTTGGTCTGCTAAGCAGATGGGACAGGAAAAGATCTATAATGTGAATTCATTGAGTTGGGATTTTCCTGTATTTCTCTGTGGACAGTACTGAACATGCTTTCAACATTCCATAGGCAATCTAGTGTAAGGCAGACCTGCATTTTTGAATAGTGTAGATCCTTAATTTTAGTGTCTGCTTGAGAAAAAAGCTTTCCCTGGAATACAAAGTAATTGTAATAGAAAGACCAAATGTGCTTCCTTCTAAAATACACAACCTTTCCCATCAAAAGTGACTCTTAGTCCAGGTTGTGACAGAGAGTGTGGTTCAGATTATCAGTACTGACGGCCAAGGTTTGTAAAGGCTGCTGCCATATGGAAGGAGGCATAATAAATACATATAGACACCTCTCCAGGCTCAGGAAAAATCTATGGCTCTGTCAGGCCAGTACTGGGTGGAACTATTATATGAAATTATTATATGCATATGATATAATATATATAATAGTTAATATTTTAGTGTTTCATTATTATATTAAATAATGTTTGTAGAATGACTTCCAGTGAGGGTAGGCTTCCTTTCCCCCTCCACCTTCCGTTTGAGTAAATATGGTTGCAGTAAATCTAAAGTTGAAAATGATCACTCAGTAATACAATTACCTGCATTCTTCAAAAAATGAGACAATATGACTGGAAACTGTACTGGAACTTCTGAATTTTCATTCTGCAGTGAATAGCGTACATGTTCCACAGATTTGGTTTTGATGTACAGTGTTACTCAAGTGTTGGTCGTAGAGACAGGATAAAGACTTGTAATGTCATACAGGAGGTGACAAAATCTTAGTACTTCATCTTCATGGGAATAGGAGGAAGCAACAGATAACATGGAAGTGGCAAACATGGAATTTGGAAGCTGAGCCACAGTGGCAAAAATCACAGAATATCCACAGAAGGCCAGAGTATCCGATACATCCAAACTTAATTTAATATTTCCATTCTTTTAGTTACTTAATCGTGAAATCCTTTGTAAGAAAAGAAAAAAAAAAAAAAAGTCTTTTTATCCCTTACTGGGATTTAGTAAGTCATTCTAAGCTCCTAAAAAAAAAATAACTTACGAGTTTGTAGTCATCTTATTTGCTGAAGGGTTTTGGCAAGATCTTCAGAATACTGATTTGATCTAAGGCTGAAACTTAGATGTAATTCTTCTCAAATTCAAAACTTAGTATGCCTCCCATCCA
Source organism: Ardeotis arabs (assembly GCA_011801015.1). NCBI lineage: Eukaryota > Metazoa > Chordata > Aves > Otidiformes > Otididae > Ardeotis > Ardeotis arabs. Next base: position 86,665 of record JAAGAY010136161.1, on the reverse strand, counting down.
TTACCAAATTAATACTTAGGAAAAAGGTAAGAATAGGCTTCAGGAACTTCATGACCTGGGATTTCTGGGAAGAAAGGTTGTTTAAGATATAAAAAATGGGAACTTAACCTTTAAAGTGAATAAAGAGATCTGGGAGATCTTTATTCTTTACTGTTTTCATGGCATGTAAAGGCAACCAAGAGAAATTGCTTTACCATTGCATTTAGATCCCTGTAATAGAATTTAATAATTATGAAAGCATTAATAATTTAATTATCCAGGTTATTTGCAGACATCTTAACCTTATATACTTATATAAGTTATTACCTTATATAAGTTACAAATATGAGATGATTAATGGTGTCTGAGGCTGTTGTTGCTGCATTTCATTTATAAACCAAGGATGAAAAATCATAGCTCAAAATTTTGCAGTTGAAGTTGACTGGCATTTAGCCTATGCATTAAATATGGCTGTGATTTTGGTTTTGCTGTTTAATGAATAGATTCAGGGATTAACATTGCGCAGTCAATTTTGTGCATATAGAGACAAAGTCATTTTAATTTGAATTCATTCCAAGCACGTGTAGTGCAGATAGGGTGCTGGCAAACCAGTTCTGGTTCCAAACAAAAGTAGTTTAAAGCCTGTGGAGTCCATTTGAAAAGGTATTTTGCTATACCTAAACAAAAATATAACCTTCATCTTGCCCTGAATCAAAATCATAAGCGTGATTTCTGTTGCTTCATGAATGTCTCTTGCTTTGACATTAGTGCAGGCGCAGTTAGAGTCAGAGGGCAGCAAGGCTGGGACAGATTTGGCAACAGCCTACCTGGGCTGCAGAGAACTTTGGAGCTGGAGTGCTTTTGCTGTACTGACAACTGACTTTTATCTGAAAGTAGGTGAAAGAGAAATAACAGATGCCTTTAACAAGGGAGGAACTTGTTGGTAAGCAATGGCTTTCAAATGTTATTCTCCCATAGCTCCAGCCCTCTCTGGAACTACAGTGCTGCAGTGAGTCCATCTGTCAGGTGATGCAGTGTGGTGTGGTGTTACTTTAAGGAAATAAGTGGCGTTCTCAAGTATTGACACACTTTTTTTTTGGTAGGGCTTAGCTCCTTGCTCACCTTTAAGGAAAATAGGTACTGTCCTTTTTAAAACTTTTTTATAACTTTGGCTGATTTTTATGTTTGATGAGGGTCGGTGTCACTACACTTGTGATGACTGTTCAATTTGATGATAGGCCCTAGCTGGTAAGGTAAAAAACTTCAGTGGCTTAACAGTCTGTTCTAAATATATTTCCCAGTAAGCGCTTTAAACGTGTAACTCATTTATTGTTGATAGAGAGATCACAGCTGTTCGCAGCGAAGCTATTTCTGTATGCGTTGAAAATTGAACTTTTTTCAGCTTGCATTTGGTAAAATGTGTTAACTGAGCTGGCAAACTATTTCTGTAATTCAAATTTCTGTGTCTGAACTCGGTCTCCATAGCGATTGTAAGGAACACATAAGCTGTGTTAGAGCACAGCTTTATCCGAACATTATTACCTTTGTATTGAGAACCTTTATTTTTTTTAACTCAACATATGTTTGATGCAAAGGACAGCTTAGTGGTACTAAAATTAGATTGAGTTAAATGACTTATTCTTTTAGATTACAAAGTACTAGCCAATATAATTATATAATTTTTACTACCCTGTTTATTCCAAGACTACTAATATACTGGAGAAAACCCTTCATGTTCAGATGGACAAAATGACATAAGTAATGGAGAGTACAGTAAGAGAAATTAAGTTAACTACTTTTTTTACATATATACTTACTCTATAATGTCTGAATGATAAACTATGTTTAGATAATAGTTAATGATCACTAAGCAATGATAGTTAATAATCACTATACGAATTAAACTGCAACTAAGATTCTGAACAAAGTATTTTATCTTGAGCAAGACTGTTAAGAAGTGCTACAAAAATTAGCAAGTGAATGGGTGGATTAAGGAAATAAAAGACCTCATTTCCTGTTTTGTCATTTGCAGATATTATTCCTGTTAACTAGGTTAAAGTAAAAGAGTAGAGGGAGGAAGGGACGCTATTCTGCTTCTGGACGTCCAGGAGAAGACTCTCTAAACATGACAAGATTTAATATTGAAACATCCAAACAACAAAAAAAATCAGATGTATCAAGTCTGACATTCAAAAGTCATGGATAACATTTGAATATTTAATATAGCATGAAGAAATATGTGGTTTTGTTGCATGGTCCTATTTTTTTTTTTTCCTGTGCATTTTATATAAGGGGGAAGCATTGGCTTCCCCATTGATCCTCATCACTTGCAGTCCCTCGTTTAACTAGATAACTTTCCATGTTGTTGAACTTTACTCAGTGATATAAGGTGATACTATGGTAATAGGATAAGTTTTGCCCTAGAAATGCTAGCAGAAATGCTACCTATTGGTGCTCTTGTGCCAATGTGATGCAATTCTTTTATTTTTTTTTCTAAAACTTGGTTATATAGCTTAGCCTCAGTATTTATCGCATTTGTTGCAGTAAGAGGGCAGTTGTTTGGGATCTTTGTAGTGGTCTTTTTGTCGTGGTGTCAGCTGGGATAGAGCTAATTTTCTTTGTGGTAGATACTGTGTTTTGGATTTAGTGCAGGATTTGGTATGTGAAGAACATTGATAATACAGGGATGTTTTTGTTATTGTTGAGCTGTGCTTACACAGAGTCAAAGCCTTTTCTGCCTCTCACACTGTGCCACCAGTGAGTAGGCTGGGGGTGCACAACAAGTTGACAGGGGACACAGGTGTGACAGCTGACCCCAACTGACCAAATGGACATTCTGTGCCATATGAGCATATAAAGTTGAGGGAAGAGAAAGGAAGGAGGAGATGTTCAGAGTGATGGCATTTGTCTTCCGAAGTAACTGTTAAGCATGGTGGAACGCTGCTTTCCTGGAGATGACTGAATACCTGCCTGCCAATGGGAAGTAGTGAATGAATTCCTTGTTTTGCTTTGCTTGCACGTGTAGCTTTTGCTTTACCTATTAAACTGTTTTTATCTTGACCCACGAGTTTTCTGACTTTTACCCTTCTGATTCTCTCCCCCATCCCACCAGAGAGGAATGAGCGAGTGGCTGTGTGGTGCTTAGTTGCTGGCTGGGGTTAAACCATGACACTTGTACAGCACCACTAAGCACTGTCAGCTACAAACCCAAAGAAAAATTACTAAAACAAATCTCAAAACCGTCTGTCAGCACATAGCTCCCTATTTGGGCTTCACTTCCATGGCTTCATACTGTTGCCTCTTTCATGTAGGAGATGGCTGTACGTTGCTGCAACTGTGGGTAAATTGTTAAAAATCACAGTGCGTATTGGTCAGTAAGAAAGCCCATCTTCAATTAATGACTTTGAAGTTTTAACAACTGTAGCTTTAGCTAAATAGAGGGATATGTTGAATAAGCAATTATGTTATCATCACCTTATAGGTGGTGAAACCAAGGAACAGAGGCAAACTGATCAGCAAACATAAGAAATGCTAGTTTTTTTAGAAGTTTATCCCCTGGCTTATCCCCTTGAATGTACTGTATTTTATAGTACTTTGTATTTTGTCTAATAAAAGTCTAAGAAACATGGACTAATAATTCTGAATTATCAGATCTTTAGATGTGGAGAAGAAAATCTTAGAAATAACTTCTAACATTTTGATGTATTGTTTATTTTAGTCTGTATTGCCATATGAAGTTACTATAATACAGAAACTGTGGGCTAAATGTCACTCAATATCCTTTTACAATTGCATCCAGATGTTTTTTAAAAAAATCTTTTTAATACATTAAAAAGGTTGGGAAATTTTATATTTGAATAAATCAAAATTCAAACAGAAGTCTTGCATTTGTGTGTAAAAAACCCCCATTATTATTATTATTATTTTATTATTATTATTATTCCTACTTTAAATAACACTAAAATGCTTTCGTAACACAGTATATTTTTTCTGGAAGATACCTTTGGCTTCCAGTGAGTGGATGGAAAAAATAGACTATAGAAACTGATTTAGGTACAAATTGTATTCACAGCTAGTTAAACTAAAAGATTAAATTAACATTATTGCTCCATCTGCCTCTTCTCTTCCAGTAGATATATTTAATAACTTTATTTATATCCTGTAAATCTGAACTTTGGCATCTTTTGATGTTTTAGAACTTAATCAAGCAATTTAATAATGTTATAATACAGATTTTACTACAGTCTGCCTATATAACTAAATTTTGTAGTCTGTTTCTGGATAACTGCACACAGCACAAGGGTCTTTCAAGCGTCTAGCATTGTGTCCAGTAATACACTTTATAGCATATGCCCTTCTTTCATGCTCTGGTGAGATAACAGAGAAAACACTTTGATCATGAAATATAGCCCTGTAATAAGAGTAAGTCTCTTTTTTCACTCTTCAAAAATTTTACTTCTCTGAATTGCTGCTCATGGCAGTACATTTTAGTTTGGAGCACTCTGCTGCTCTGGATCTGTATTAAATAAAATTTTAAACAGAATAGTTATCAGGATTTTTTTTTTGTTATTCTTTTATTGAGAGTTTCTCCAAAAAACTGGAATACAGTTTTTTAAAGGCTATGATCATTTTATGATTTAAAAAACAAAGGCTCATTCCAAGAGTCGGGAGACTTGATTCTGTAATAACTGTGTGTGACACCCTTGGAAAAAGTTACTTCAGTTCTTGGTAATATCTTGGTTTTCACATCAGGACAATTGTAAAATATGAGTAAATAGGAAACTGATGCTACAACAACATCTCATGGGTTTTTTCCTACTCCGCAGTGCAGCCTACACAATCTATATTTTCTTGACTATCCTAATTAATCATTCTACAGATCAGTTCAAATTATTATATAGAAATATTTTTAATGACAGGCTTATCAGATACTTTTCTCAATAATTCTTTTATTATTTCATATTTTTACTTCTAATAGTTGAGATCTTCAATACACATTGTAATGCCTTAATCTTTGTGTCCCATAGATAGCTACAAATTCTTATTGATCTGTGTCATCACCTTGGCAGGACGAACTCTGCTGGAAAAGCTCTTCAGCCAGCAGCAAAATGCACCACAAGAAGAAGCAGAAAAACTATGTTCTCGCATTATTGCAATGGGTCTTTTGCTTCCATTCACTGACTGCTTCAGAGAACCATGTAATCAGAGTGCCCAGCAAACCACACCCACTTTTGATGTAAGTACTGAAAAAGTTATCTTTTGTCTGTTTTGCCAAGAGGGACATGATTTTTCAATGGCCTATCAGTCCTGAGAGAATTCTGTTAGCCCCTTTAACAAAAATTGCCTTTATGAGAGCGGCCAGCTATTTTTCTGAGCTCGGGTGTGTACACTTTTGTATCCAGGTAAGGGTAAGTTATAAAAGGTTCTCCCATAATGCGATTTCTTAACTTTTTAACTCATATCTTAGTCTGCTGTATTGTTCTTTATTTGTTGCTTTCATTAAGTCTTTTTCTTTGAATCAAGGCACTTTTCTAGGACTACCAACATTTCAGTCCAGTAGCTGCTTCACCAAAAATGTAAACTAAACAACAGAAAACAGCATGTCAGAAAACTTTACAGAACTCAAATGGGATGTCAATGCTAGATGATTTTTTTTTTTTTTCCCCCCTGAAAAGACTTTTAATATGAAATAGTGTGGGTTCAGTGCAAATTTGCTGGCATTCTAGCTAAGTGTTATCTGTGCTTTTGGGCTATCTGGCCAGAGTGCTGTTATTGGTAGTGTTTGCATACCATTAAGAAACTGTGGTGTAGACATCACCTAACATAATTTTCCTTCCTCTTGGATAATGAATTCAACATTAGGATGTCTTTCTATTGTATGATACTGTACAGCCCATGAAGTTTTACAGTGAACTTATTTTTATGATCCTTGCCATTAAATTCTGTCTTCAACATTTCTATGTACTGGTTTATGTGACTGAAGATAATTGGAGTTTTTCTCTTCATTAATTAACTTTGTAATAATGTACAACTATTAACTTGATGTACTTAATACCTTACTGGTATAGTTAAGATCATCCCTATTCTGCACATTAAGCTGCAGCTTGGTTAGAAATACTAAAAAAATGATTGGCATAGATATGAGAGAACATAAGTCTTTTTAACTCTTTAAATCTTTCCTGAAGAATAATTTAACAAAACTGGTGAAGGGAAAATGGGTAGAATAAATTTATCCGATGAATTCTTTAAAACAAACAAGCTTTCCTAGATAACTTAGCTTATCTACAAAATCATTCCGTGGTCCCTCTGACAATATTCAACCTTTATGGTCTTTTTAAAGGAGCAATGTTTAAAACATTTTCAAACTGATTTTTGAAATTAATTGAAAAATGGAGTGTGACTATACAGCTGAGATTATTTAGGCAACTTAAAATCACACATAATCTGAAAGTGTTTATGGTTACATATACTCAGCAACGTTACTGGAAAAGACACATTTCTTATTTTTCAGGTTGTTTCAAACAGTCTGGCAGCGTTTTCAGTTCTCCTGTTTTTACCATATATTCAGCCAATTTCTTCTTCTTTAGAGTATTGAATGCAATATTCTTTTAAAAAAAGTTTATCTTTAGTTATAAACAGATTTAATCAAATTAAAAGTTTGGAAAGAAGCAGAAAAGGCTCTTTTGTTAACTAGTATACCATGCTTTGAGTAACAGAATTATTCTAGTTATCTTTCATTGACTTTATTCAAGAGGATGGACTTTCTGAAAAGAAACATTAGCATAGCCTAGCACCCTGTGAACAGTGTGCCAAAATCAGCAATTTAAGATGTTGCTAATTTAGCAGTGATCTTAATTTGAATTGGACTATCAATAAGCCACAAATGCTCTGTTACTCTTTCTCTGGGTAAGTCCCCTAAATAAATAATGCTCCTGTAAAACAATATCAGAAGTGATATAAAGCCCTGTGTATGTGTATGCAACTAGTAGTCAATCCTACTGCAAAGGAATGTGGATCTGTCTTGAGGACTAGGATCTGAACAACTGAATTTCACATGGCACGAAGGTGAGAGCTGTTGCTATTGAGTTTGGGAATATGTTTCTGTTTCAGCCTTGGTGACAACAATACAGGAACACTTACATGTTTATTCATTACATGCCCAACAAGAGTGAAAATGTTTAGAACTTGTAGTATAAACTCTAGTGGCTGAGAACTTCAAAACTGCACTCCTCCTAGCTGATTTTGCTTCTTAGAGTGAATAAATAAAATATCTTGCAGAAAATAAATGCTAATAGTTATGTAAGGAAATGAAACAATTAACTATTAGAGTGAAGAAACTTATGGTGATGCTGTATATTACTTAAAAAAGGACATGTAAGATCTGTGACTTGTGTCCCCTCGTGCATATCTCTCCATGTCTATACTTTGCTTTTTTAATTTTTTAGGTTTTCTTTTTTTTTTTTTTTTTTTTTTTTTATTTCATTAGAACAGGATAACAGGATTTTAGTGTTGATCTAACTCTTGATTTCAAAGACAGAGGAATCAGCCTAGCCTTAAGTAATACTTAAATTTCACCCCTCTAGAATTAGGAGATATATCATCTTTGACCTTACTGCAAAATTGGGAACACAGGCAGTCCCATATTCTTCCTTCATCTCTGAGTTCATCAGATGCGCCTCCAGATCCATCCTGGATTGCCTCCAGTTGGCTGATGTCTTTTTCACCCAGCTGAAACTGCCATCAACAAAGCTCCTGTAACCCTACATGGTCCCAGCCAGATTGTCTGCCCTCTCATTCCTCCCTGCTCTGGTGCTTGCTTGTTCCTTACTGTTACTCATTTGACTGTTTTGATTTTTGTCTTACTCTGGTTCTTATAAAGTCTCTTAGGTCACTTTAGCATGTTTTTTTTGCAGAATTGCCAACCTTTTTTCCACTTAAATCCTTCCTTGAATTCTTCTTTTTCTCCTTTTGTGACTGATCCCATGTATTTCTGAGCTTTTACTTACTATTTTTCAATGTTGAATAAAATTCATGATTCCCCTTTTGCTTAAGTGTGGTCCCACAGACTTTGTTTTTTGAACTGTGGGTTACAGTTTATGAAAATAATTCAGTGAATTTTGTTCCCTCTATGATCTATTGCTCATGGCTTGAGAAGAATATAAACACATTAGTTGAAAGTCCTATTCTCTCACTCTGATCTCCTTTTCTGGATGTCCTCCAGTGAATTAATTTAACATGGCTAATGCTGAATGCTCTGCTGTCTTAAATGTTTGCATTTGCACACTCTGATTATATTCTCATCTTCTTCATCACTCACCTCTAGTTCTCCCTGTCTTACAACTATATATCCAAATCTTTTGTCTATTTTCTCAATAACACACAAGAGACTTATTTTAATCATTCTCCTAAGGCTTCAGTGTGGGCCTATGCCTCACCCCATTAAATAATTTTACACAGTCTCTTTTACTTTTCTCATTGGATCTTATTTCTTTCTCTTCCACACTGTCTGACTGCAATTAGGCAATGCATTAACATAAAGACAACTTTCGCAACTCCTGATTTCTTGGTCTGGTGTTAAAATGACTCCTGGAAGCCAGTTTAAATTAAATTCTTAGCACTTGTGTTTCTGGTGTAGGTTATGCTTGGTGGGCGTGATGCTTATTCCTTTGTTAGTATATGGCAAACATGAAGGACCAACAAATACCCAATGAAAGCATAAATCTTCAGAGAACTAGCAGCTGTCGTCACATTTATGCTGAAGATGGTGCCCAGTTTTCAGAGGCTTATAATTTGGCAGATTTTGGATAGATTTTAATGATGATTGGAAATGGCATGTTCCTGAAGTATCTCTGACCTTTTTGTCAAATTTCAAGTTATAGCCCAAAGGATAGAAACTTTAAAACTGTTTTAAGAACTTATGAGGAAACTTTCATGTTCTATCCTGGCCCGTTCTATCAATTATTTCTTTTGAAACAGATTGTGGCAGATGCTCAGAATAAAAGATTAGTCTGAAAAATAAAAGTTGAACAAAGCTTTAAAAGTAACAGAAGTAGACAGCGTTGGGGTTTTTGACATGTTTGCTGCTGAGAAGCACTGGAAAATTTTGCTATAGCACTTCCTACCAGCTACTCATATAATATAAAGAGCATCTTAAAGAGTAAGTAAATGTATAATGGCAAATTCGCTCTCTAGAAATATGATGCCCTTTTTGCTAATGCCTGTCTCCTGGAGAGGCTGCTAATTATTGCCTTATGGATGTTGTGACTTCTTTCTTGTCAGACTATCCTTACAGCCTTTCATTCTTCTGCTCATATTTTACAAAAGAAAAAAAAAGTGTTTGAAAATAAATTTTTAAAAAACCCGAACGGCCAAGCAAGTTAAATACCTATTCAGAGAATGTTCTCTGAAAAATTACTTGCATTTTGAATAACTGTTGCCTACTTGTCTTTTAAATTTCTCCATTTGTAACAGTCATGACTTGTTCAAAAGGGCTTCTAAAGTTTCAAATAAAAATAAAATAGCCTCTGACTAAATGATCTGTAAGAAATTAATGCATTGTGAAAAACGATTATTCTCAAATTTTTGTGTCATGTTATTAAATAATCATAATTCTGTAGTGCAGGTGTAGTTCTAAGCTTTCTAGCATGTTACCTCATTGTGTTATCCTATTAGAGTAAAATAAACACAAGGCTGAGCTGGCTGAACAGTGCATCTTTGGCAAGAATGTAGCCAGAGGCAGTTTTTGGAGCCACCTGTTGGAAGAAAGCAGTTTTCAACAAGTAGAGATCTCATCTGCTTAGCTCCTCTGTTAATGATGTATCACAGAAACTAGAAGATGGCTGTTCAGCCATCAGTAGTGTTTATAATGTATACACATTTGCATTAGAATTTAATCTGTCCATACACCAATTAAAAAAAGCTGGCGTTTTCCTATCAATGCAAGGCAACTTTATTTAGCTTCACTGTGCTATTAAGAAATATTGACTGTACTTGGTGCTTGCATTTTATCCAGCAGTTGCAATTACTACATGTTGTGAATGTCTAGACCCTAATTATGACTTCCCATTTCAGATTTTCCAGTTCACACTGTGCAGTCTTAGGCTGTGGGCATTTTTTTCCTTTTATAGCAGATTTCTGCTTTTTTTTTTTCTGACAAGCTTTCCAAGTAGTTTTTTGTGTTGTTTCTGAACACTAGGTTTAAAACACTTAAATTCTCAGTGAATTTAAATGATTTTGTGATAGAGGCTTTATATTATAATTTTGTAAGTGCTTTTGAGAAGAAAACTGAGCATGCCTTTTTATCTGTGCTATACTCCTTGTTTGAGGAACTTAATCTCTATTGCACACTGAAGGGTCCAACAACTACTTTTTTAATGTGGCACTAATCAGCAGTATCTTCTTCCATATATGTCTGAAATGCACACTAAGGTTTCATCTTTCTTTATTTCTAGTTTAATTTTGATTGGACTAGCTCTCTTTACATCTTTTTCAGTGCTTTTATTGAATGCTGTTACTGTGTTGAGTACTGCTGTTAATGTCTTCTTGATTTATAAATTATTTTAGCATATTCTATAATGAAAGAGCTAAGTGGACATCTTCTGGACGGTATCTTTCTTTACTGTGTTACAATGTGATTTTATACATAGGCATGTTTGACAGTTTGTGCAGTTTGTAGTTATGATGCCTGACTAGGTTGTCATCCACTTGTAAAATAATACTTCCACAAGGAAGCAGAGATCCAGACAGAATAAATGGAAAATGCTATAAAAATGGCTTTTTTTCCTATTATCTCCTGGCCACCTATGATGATGCAAATGTTTTTTAAGGAAATAAAATCACTGCTTCATTTCTGCTGAGTAGTAGCAGATGGTGGGACTTTGCAGGTCAGCTGGAAGAGGAGTAAGTGACATGAAGACTTTACTTAATTTAAACTTATTTGCACGGTTTACGCCAGTCTAAAAATTAGTAGTTAAACAGATTACACACAGACTCCTTTCTCAGAAGTCAGAGAGCCAAAATACCAGTGATCAGTTTCCAAAGAGCAACTTTCCCAAGAATTGACTTCAGATAAGAGAACTACACTTCCAAACTGCAGCACAAAGCTGGCAACAATGCAGCATTTCTTCCAGCATGCTTTCAATGCTCAGGAATAAAATGTGACTGAAGGTAGTCCTATCTTACAAAATTTGTCATAGCAATACACTGGGGGTCACTAGCAAATAAGGCTTTAAAAGTTAACGAGTGAAAACTGTGGAATAGAGCAGTGGAAACAGATTCTTAATCTGCTGTCTTAAACTTTGTTTGTCATGTAGGTTACCATGACAGTTGAGTTTGGCTAAACCAAAGCCCTCATGTCTCCTCTTCCTTTTCCGTTGGGCAATCTCACTTTGTGACACTTTGTCTTTTGTGGTGAGCAACTCTGAACATTCCTGAGAGTAGTAAAATGGAAACAGTTGGATGATCCTTGGGCTGAAGTATTCCTGTTATGCTGTTTCCCTGCTTCCTTTTTTAAAAATTTTAGTTGCATATTTATTTTATAGTTGTTACATCTGACCCGACAGTCTTCTAGCCTTTTATTTTTTCCTTTCCAGTTACTTGTGGTGGTGCTACTGTATACACTTTCGGTTGAGGTATTTCACATGTAGGGTGTTGCTAGGTTTTCATGCTTCTTTTCGCAGGGAGTATTGCTTACCTGCATGTTATTCTGAAGAACTGCTTCAAGAGGCACATGCTTGGATGTTAAGTTTACATTGCATGTTTAAAATTTTCAGAATCATTGTGCATAGGGTGAAGGTGGTCTGTCACTTCAAAAGATCCTTATATTTTATGATTTTCTGTACATTAGTTCACTTTCTTAAGAATGACAGTGATAAGACAATGTCTTTTTTTCTAGCTTGGAATTGAGAATACAGTGAGTTTAATTTGTATATATTGCAAGTCTCTGCATTTTCAAGAGGAAGTTTTTACAGTAGTAGTAATTACTTTTTTCAAATGGAATAAAGGTGAAAGGAATTTTCTAATGAAACAGATTTCTTTGGAAAATGAAAATTTGTCAGAATCCAAACTTATTGCAGAACTGTGTCAGTGTAAGTGAAAACAACACCTGATGGAAAAGCTTCTTACCTCAACTTAGAATTTCTGGAGAGAGTGAATGAAAAAGGACACACAGTCAGGTGGTCTAAGTAACAACTGATAACCTAGTGGTCTTGGGGTGTGGTCTTCCAAGTGGGAGTTCAAGTCGCATGTGTAAAGACGCTAGATCTTGAGATTCTTCTGTTTCATAGAAGACTAGCCACTGCTCTCTTTTGCAAGGAAAGTTTATTATAAGCTCAGCAGTTCAGCTTATTCAGCGATATTAAATGTAGAAGTTATTGGGGAATAGGAAGACCAAGACAGTAACTCTGGAACTGAAAGAGAATAGATGCAGAAGTCTGAAATTTAGTTTCTTTATTTCCTTTCTGCATGACGGCCTTAACTACAGGTCTGTTGACTCTGTTGACCTCTCATATCCCCAGGATATGATGTTGAATTCTGAACAAAGTTTGATGGGATTAAGGAGGTTTGTTCTCTTTTGTTCAGGAGGTTGAAGTAATTTCATGGGAAATAAGTGTCTTGGGTTTTTTTTGACACTTTAAGTGTTTTTAAATCAATTGTTGAGGCACATCAGTTTTATGAAAAGAAAAAAAAAATCACTCAAGGAAAATGTTAATACATCAAATTTAGTTCATGAGGATAAAGTGCTGCTTCAGCCATGTATTACAGTATTATGACTGACTTGCTGTTTTTCAGCCTTGGAAGGCATCTGTGCAGTACAGCCAAAGGTAGTACAAGCCTAGAGCCATGTTTCATGACTGCTCTGGTTCTGTCAGTGGTAAGGCAGAGCTTTGTTACTGAACCTCTCCTCAAAAAGTAAACCACTTTCCCCATTCTTGGTAGTATTGATTTCTTTATTCTAAAAGCTGCCTAAAATAAAGCAGTCTCCTGCTGATAAGAGCATTTTGAGGTAGTCTGGCTCTAATTTCTTGAGCTAAAACCTTGCTTGTCCAGTTAACTATTTATATGCAGTTGAAACATGCAATTGGCTTTCTTTCCTTTTAGAGGTTGTATACTTAATATATTAAAATGATTACAGTTTCTGAATGGAAAAGAAAATTCCTTCCATGTACTTGAAACAGTCTAAATGACAAGAGGTTATATACAAAAGTGGAACAAGCTCTTTGGAGCCCTCAACCTGGAAAACACTTTCTGAGTCATAAAGTCTGGCCCCTGCTTAGCCCAAGTACCATAAAATGTAATTCCTCTATGAGTTTATCTAGGTCTATTTTAAATGCAGGTATACTTTTTCTTCTCCCCACCCCTCCAGCTCTTCCCTTTGGAAGGCTGTCCACATCCAGACTGATTTCATGAGTAGGAACTGTCTTGTAACTACCACTCTGTGTTTACTCCTGACCCATTTATACCTGTCTATGGACATGCCAACCCTTCTGTCCTCTCCTCTTCAGGATGACTTTGAATGTTTAGTGTTATAGCGAAAAATTGTTCAAATTTACTATTTGAAAATAGATGTCCTGCAAGATATGGCCTGATTCCATCATGGCTTAACATAGGAGCCATCAGGGAAGTTAGTGCCAATTCACTCTGGTGTAAGAAAGCGTAGAGGTACTGCTAATGCACTTCTTTCATCTACTGCTGTGCTGAGCTGAAGAGCAGAGGCTACTCCTGATAGCAGTGTGCTTCTGTAATGCCTCACCTTTCCCATCTCACCCCCCATGATCTGACTGCGCTTTTTTTCTTTTTCCTTGAGAATTCTCAAAATACTTCTGATCAGATTTCCACCCCCCCCCCTTGATTCTCACATTGCCTTTTGAACTGGTAAACAGTTGATTAAAAACTGAAGTGGCATTAAACAGAAGGTTATATTACCTGCATATCTCCAGGAGCAATACAGCTGCCAAAAGCATAGGTTCAAGGCTGCACGTTATATTCCTATGGTGGGGGAATATACTAATCTCTCAGTCTGTGATCCACGGAGAAAACCTGTCTCTCTGTGTGAAAAATGTGTGACCCCTTTTCTGAAAGCTTAAGGTCCACCGGTATACCTTCTGATGCTTGCTGCAGGGCTAGCTCATGGCCCTAGTTCTGGGTCCACCAGCCATTTGCTAGAGGCCCTTACTTTCAGTAGCTTACAGCATTGGCTTCCATCTTTAAAGATTAGCAGGAAAGCGTATCTTTAACTCAAGTAGTGAAGGAACATAATTGATATTTAATATGTTATGTATCTGAGTTGTAACACTGTGGTACCCGAGAACAAAAATTTGTTACAAAGAGCCATTCTTTGTGCCTGCTGAGAGCTGGCTGGGAAAAGAGTGAGTTAAACTACAGACCTGACTCTCAGTGACTCTATTCTAAACGCCAGCATCTGTAAGTGGTAAAATGTCTATTGATTAGATACCATCAGATCCTGCAGGCAGTTTGCCTCGCTCATGTGCGAATGCTCTGCAGTTTTAAGAACCAGTGGAAAGTGCTGTGTAAGGATGTGTGGAAACGAGAACTCTTCTTGGCATCATATTCAGTGCACTGGACTCAGACAGCTTTAAGCTTTCAATATCTGCCCAGAAATGAGTCTGAATAAATAAGACTGAGATCATTCATTGCAAGAATATATATATATATATATTTTTTTTTTTTTTTTTCCCAAAAAGAAGTGCTTTAAACACTAAATAATGGAGTCTGAGCAAGATGAAGTTGAAATTCCAGAGGTATTCAAAGCTTGATCACGGTAAGAGTATTCACTGATATCACTGTACTTACAATGATATCTTATAAAAATTGCCTCTGAAATGGAGAGATTAAAGGAGAAAATGTTGGATGTGGAAATCCAGGTGCATGGATGCTTGCATTGCAATTATTAATGATAAAAGTAAATCTAGATATTTTTATTTGTATTATTTTGGGTTTTTTTGCTTGAATAGTACTTCAGCATAATTGAATTGGCTGCATATATCTATCTTCAAAATGTTCGAATCATGCAAATTTATGGCATTATCCGATTTAGAAGAGGAGAAATGAGATGGGTTAGTATATTAACTGGCCAGGAGCTAAAGACAAAAGGTAAAGAGGATTAGATTTTGGACAGTGTCATGAATGAGTAGGAATTAGGACATTCAAATGATTTGTCTCTTTTGAAGGGCATGGAAGTGTAGACAATGTTAATCTTTTCCATTTTAAGTGTAGTTTATGGACTATCAACTTGAAGTCCAGACCTCAGACTACCTTTCTGTCATGAGGGTTTTTCATGTTTTAAATTATTTTAATATGTTTGCAAGTAATCTGAATGTAGGTGTTGTTAAATACCTTGTTTATATGTTGAATGCAGATACATTTTGATTGTAGTGCGAGTCCCTTCAAGGCATTTTTGCAAGTTTACATTTACCTCTGTAAATTTCTATTACATCATGAGTCTATTCCATCATCCTTCTCTGTGTTAAACGGTGAATGAAGAGAATCCTGAAACGAAAACCAACACAAATCAAAACACACTGTCTTTCATACTCACAAAAAAATCTCCCATGCTGGCTTAGGAGTTGGTTATGGACTTGTGTGATGTCTTAATTTATGACTTATCATTTATAACTTCATAGTTTATATGTTGTAAATTCTGTCAGCTAGAACATAGGTATTTCATATTTTATTATCCTTATAATGTATCCCATCTGTACAACAGTTCTGAGACATACCATGATTTTTTAAATGCGTCTTAATTCATGTAGACTAATCATCCTTCAAAAATTTGTTAAGTGATTGTACTATATCTTTCAAGAACTGGCGTGGTGAAATATCATGTCCAGGAAGAGTTTAACTGTCTTCCTCATGTATGCCATATCAATATTATCTACAGTCTGTTGTCTTCCGTTTTATTGCCCTATAACCCAGAGTGGCAGAAGGTAGCAGGTAGCAGAGTGGGCAAAAAAAAAAAAGTTGTTCTTGTTTGCCTCTGGATGACTTTTTTGAATCTTATTTTCTTCTGTGTTTTTGAGATTTGGATGGTGCAGAAGTAACACAAACAGCACAATTCCAGCACCTTTCATTTTCTTTACACAGTATGTACAGGTATGACTCTCCTTCTCCTACTCCCACAGTACTAGAAATTAGGCAGAAACCCTGAAATACATATCCTCTGTAAAGCCGGACTTTAGATAAAAGGAAAGTACTAAGTTACTGAAAGAACTGCATTAATCAAGCCTGTTTGGATATTCAAATGCAGTAGCACAGTAATGGGAAAAGGATAGGCTTTACGAGGAACATAGAGTTCAGGGCTATGTAAAGAACCTGATGTCATTTTGTATTAAGCTTTTTATCCACTTATTTTTACCCATTTATCTAAGGTCTGTAGATGTGGCTAGATTTTTGCCATGGTTTTCATGCTGGAAAGATCTAATGAGCTTCCTTTGACCCTGACTGTTTGAAGCACCCTGTGTAAACCAAAAATTTTTACTTTAGAACCAGCATTTGTCTGTTCTAAGTTACTTACTTTCAACAGAATATTGTCACTCTTAGCACAGCTTACTTTTAGACAAGTAGAAGTTTAGTCACACAGAATAGTGATTATGCACAAAAAAGTGTTAAATTATTTTGTTCTTCCCCCTGCATTGTTTTGTTCTTTCCCCTGCATGTCTATTTAATGTTTAGTATCTGTGTAAAACTAAAAAAAAAAAAAAAGTTTTAATCTAAACATGAAATATGCAACAGAACAAATATATATTACCAGTGTTTTACTCGGGCAATGATGTGAATGAGGTGTAATGAACATGATCTTTGTAAGAAAATATTACTGTGTGATATGACTGCATTTTCATCCTGTGATTTGATTATTTATTGTCCATCCCCCACCACCCCCTGCAATTTTGTACTATAATATTTGCGTATTTCCAGATCACTTGCTAGGATACTCCTGCAGTTCCTGTGATTGATCTCTACAGAGTTTACAGTATTATAAAGATTTAATCACAAGGTGTGCGTGTTGATGCATACTGGGAGTCACAAGAATGACTACTTGAATTGTGGTCAGCTAAAACCTTTTTGTTAGCTTAAAGCATAAGTTTGCCCTAGTTTTCATCAGACAGTCTGGATGTCTCCAACTTTTAATAAGTGAATCAAACTCAAAGCTATGGAGTAATAAGGATATAATCTGATTTGAGCCCAGAGGATTGAGAATACTTTTAGCTGTTGTGGTTTTTTTAAATTTTATTTTATTCTAAAAGCTAACCTACCTTTTTAGCTGCCTTTCTATGAATATGGAAATGTAAATGACAAAAACGGGATTGCAAAGAATAAATATCTCAGTTTAATTTATGCTGGAATAATCCTACTTCTTTTCCTTGCTTGTGCATTCAGAGTAAAAAGATTAAATAGATTGTGGACTGAGTTTGTTTTTTTTTCTCTAACCTATAAATTAGCCATATGTGAAGAAGTACAGTCGTGATGGACAGAACCTGTTGTCTCGCTAAGGAAAGAAATGGCAAAGAGTTCCTCAGGCTAAAAAAAAAAACCTGAACAGCATTCCAGCATCTCATTGTGCTATAGATAACTAAAAGATTACATTTTGTATTGTTAATAGAAGTAATTCCAAAACTGAAACATTAAATTCTTTTAATATAGATTTATGTTAAGTCTTTATGAGGAGATGAAGAGCATAAAAACAAGCTTGCCATGATATAGAGGTGGATATTGAGCTGTTTGTGTTGGAAACAAAGGCTTTTTGATATTTTGAGCTTGTCTTTTTATATGAACTTCTCAACTTTTTTTTTTTTTTTTTTTTTTTAATAACCACAGCAAGACCAGCTTTATACTTGGGCTGCAGTTAGCCAACCCACACATTCATCAGATTACATTGAAGGAAGCTTTCCAAGGAGAATTCCATCTGTGTGGCCCCCACCCAAACCTCCAGATGAAGAACAAAGACTCAAAACTACAGAAGAAGGTATAATACTTGGACACAGACAAGATATATGTATGGCATGGGGGGAGCTACTGTCTTTTAGAATCCAAGATATAAACTTAATATCTTAACTTCTAACAAATACTTGATTTTTAAGATCTTGGATTAGCATCAGAAATAATATTAGCTAGTATGAATCTAATAAAAAAAGATTCAGCAAAAATGCATGCGCTTTGTTAACAACCAAGATGCGCACCTGGCATCTGCTGACTAATGGATTTTACCAGGTGTTGTGACCTTTGTTCTTTTCCAGTTTACATACCTTCAGAGCCATGAAATATGGGTACTTTTCTGCTCTTAAAAATCTGGAAAACTTCAGAAGCCCACTGGTGGTATATGAAAGTTATTAGAGTGGTGTAAGGTATTCCTTTGTGGATTCAGCAGTCCCCTGCTGACAGAGAGGTAGGAAAAGTGTATCTGAAAAATAAATTGAGGTTTTATTTACAAAATCAGTTTGTTCTAAAATTTGTGACGTTACTCTACCGGCCAAATTTCTGAAATCTTCTGCATACTCATTAAAAGCGCTTTTTTTTAAGCTGAAAATTAAAACAAAACACTTTTGTAGCTAACAAAGAAATTTAGAAGATAATTTAAAACCTGTTTTCTGTTAGTAGTGCTGATGGGCAAATACCATAAGTTCTTGGAGGCCTACCTTTGCATCAGTTAGTATTCAACATTCATCCCCATGAACCTCAATGGAGAGCCACTGGGTATTCTCAAATTTTCCATTTCCTACTGGTTTTTTTTTTTTTTTTTTTTCATTGCTCAGATTTGAAGAATTAAGTCATTATTTCAACAAATCTCTTTGTATTGTTTATAGCCTTTGGGTGGAGTTAATTTCAGATTTGCTTCTCTTTGGGATTTCTCTACCACTCCCTCTGGGACACAAGCAAAGTATTCCTTGCATGGACACCATATATCATGGCAATACTTCACTTTTACTGATATTTTGCTTGTGAACACTGTAATAAGTGATAAGTGATGCCAACACAAATGCAATACTGCTATGTTATTCTGTTTATGCTGTGGCTTTTACCAAAGCAGCTCCAGTAGTCATCAAGGACACATTTTTGTGTCCATCTCACTGATGCAATTCAGTGTGTGGAATGCTACAGTACAGGACTGCTGGGCTAGTCCAGTTTTTGACTAACGATCTACTGGTTTATGCTGTATTAAATGAAAGTGATGTCAAATGTGGCAGTAGGATTCATTGCTATGTACTCTGAGAGGACAGATTGTGTTTCTCAACTTGGGAGACTTAGCTAATGGATGTGTGATCAGAGTATTTATAAAAATACTCTGCACTGCAAAAACAAAAGGGTGAGTAATTTATTATTTATTTTATTATTTTATTTTGAGGTTTTAGCCTGGCAGACGCTGGTGCAGGTTAACAACAGTTTTGTTGCTCTAAAACCTAGAAGAACATAGATTACATAAAATATTTTGATATTTTTACTGTTTTTACTCATTTGTATGAATGTTTTTACCAAGAGGATAAGAGTAACAATTTTAAAATGTAATCATTCTATACATGGTTTATTTCCATCCTATGTTGTTCTATTTAATATTATACCTACTACATGGATGTAATGTATACAGTACTTATCTGTTCCTTATCTCAGACACTGCCCTCTCAGAAACTGCAAAAATATTAAGAAAATAGAATTAGAAGTACAATGGAAAATTGTGTGTTGTGACTATTTCTAAATAGTTTTCAATTTCCTTGAGATGCTGACACTTAAAAATATTATTGAAATTTTGGGGTTTTGTGTGAATTTGCAGTGTAGGGCGTGGAGGGAAAAGGAAACACTTTAATTGTTCTGAATACAATTCAGGTAGATAAATTGTTTAACTTTTTGTTTGATTGTTCGCATGCTTGCCATGTGGAAGAATCTGGAGGTGAGTGATGTTTCATGTGAAGCCTGGATAAATACCTTCCCCAAGATTTGTAACAATACTATTTTGTGTATATGAACCTTTGAAAAGTGGAGAGGGTATGCATTTTTTAGAGTTTAAACTACTGTGTACAGAGTAGCTGTATTTTGTAATATATATATAATTACGGCTGTGTGGATTAAACTAATACAATATTAACATTAGTTATGAACAATGGTTTATAAACAAATGTTCATTTTAGACAGGACTATTGATCTAGAGAGGAATGTAGCAGGATATTTTTATATGTACAGTCTTTATTAGACATGCCTCGTGTATACATCTACATACGCATTTTACACAAGTCCTCATGTTAACGTAAAGACAATACTAGGCTTTCAAATTTTAAGTAAGGCAGGAGGAAATTCTGCAAAGTCTTAGATAATCTGTTCCTAAATTATCAAAGTAGTTAATCATCTGTTTAATATAGTATATATTAAATAGTTTTACTGTGTGCTCTATGTCAAGTGTTGTTGAGTGTAAGGAAAGGGGTATTAGAGTGTTCAGGGATTTTTTTTTTGGTTTTTTGGTCAGGTTGCTTGGGATTCTTTTTTAGGTTGACTGTTTATGAACAAACTGAAGTTTGGAAATACCTAATATGAATTTAGGTTCAGGTCAACAGATACTTATGCCAAAACCATTTTTTCATTTCGGGATTCAGAAAACTTTTTGGACAACATGAGCCCGTATCACCAATAAGATCAATGTGTATGCCACTAATTTTCCATCTGAGTACACAAAATCCTGTGATATTTGGCTCTACCACTCTCTCACCCCAGCACATTGCCTGAATCTAAACACAATAGGGTATCTGAAATTCAATTATTTTGATCCTTTGCTGATGACACTATTCCACTTAACATATAGGAAAAAGCAAGTATGCAGGCACTAGAGCCCAGACATCCTGTCTCCTATGTGACTGTCCTAACCACCTGGGCAGAGACTCAAAGATTATACAACTTCTGCAAAATGAAACAGTCCCAACACACTAAATCTCTGTGTGAGTTTACACCCTGCAATCTAAGTTAGTTTCTTTAACAACACTAGACTTGTCCAGTCATTTATTTCCTTTGCTTTATGAAAAATGAGGTGGGGGGGGGAGTTTGGTTTGGGTTAAAGGGAATGTTTCATTCATCATACAGCACTTCAGCACTTTTTTCCTTTCTTTAACTCTTTTTGTTGTGGTGGTGGTGGGATTTGGTTTTGATTTTTTTATTTTTGCTTAGCAAACATAAAACTCTGTTAGTTTACTGCAAATAAATTGTATTTCCTGAATTTTGGCAAGCTAACCTTAAAATTAACTGCTTGTATCACCCTGAACTCAGCTTATATTTAGAACCCTTTTTAGAAAAAAAACCTGCCTGAGGTAAAAATAAGCTAGACAATTCTGTCAAATTGTTAAATATTGACAAATATATAGGAGTGGCCTGTTCCTGGTTTTTTAAGAACTTTTGGATAAGGGAGATATTTATGCAAATTTGCATAACAGGAAGCATTACTTTCTAAGATGTGTATGTACTAGAACTAGTAGTAGAACATTAGCAAAGAATAAAACCTGGTGTGAGCAAAAATCAAATTAATCTTAAAATTTCTCTCAACCATGCAGAAATCTGTCATATACACAGGCCCTGGGGAGATCATCAATGCCCAAATAGTAGTGAATTTTTCCTGGTTTTGCAAATCAGTTGAGGTAGGGTTAGCCAAAAAAGTTGTCTTCCAGATAATTTACAAAACAAGTATCTCACAGTTGCTTAATTTAGAAATGTTAATACTCTTCCCTGCCTTCAGAAGAGACAATAATAACTTTTAACAGAAAATAATCCTTCACTGTTTTTAGTGGGGTTCTTTTAGTTGCAATGAGGAGTGAGTGTCCAATTCATTTGTAGCATCCTAAGTTTTCTTCAGTAAATTGACTTATCCAAAAGTCAGCAACAAAGCATGATGCATCCATATGAAAAACTTGTCAAAGTGAGAGATTATGAGTTATTTCCTGTTAATGACAGCCTGTCCTCATCCAGCTTTTTATTACTGGGAACAACTCTGTCAGATGAGACTTCAAATGCTGTTTTAGTAAACAATTAAAAAAGGAAAAAAGTGTTGAGGACTGTTAATTGCAGCATAACTGCCACGGGCAATGAAACTTCCCCCTTGTCCGTCTCACCTCCTAACAGCTGGGTTGTCAGAAATCTGTAAAGAGGCCAAATGTCTAGGAATTACAAATCCAGAGGTTCTGGACCACAACTGCTTCTCTCTTCCTGCAAATGGTCAACAGATTTGCCTGCTATATAATGGTACCCTTAAAAGATATAAGAAGGATGTGAGACACATGTTCTCTAGGCAGGTATAAGAAAAATATTTATGTTCTTGACCTGTGCACAAAATTAGGCTATGACCAGTTAAAGAGGCATCATTAGCAGTAGTTCCTAAGCTGGTTAGAGATCTTTACACTGTGTAGCTGCTGTTTTGGTGGGGTTTTTTTGTTTGGTTGGTTTGGGTTTTTTTTGGTTTTTTTTTTTTCAATTTTCTAATTATCTCCTGTCAGGCATGGAAACTGGAGCACAGGGAGGTTGTTTAAGGTCATAGAAGGAATCTGTAGAATGGCCAGAATGGAAACCAGAACTTTTAATTCAAGCCCTGTGCTTCAGCTACAAGACTCTCTCTTCTGTAAATAAATTAAAAATAAGTCTTTGTTTTTCTGTGCAATGACTTGAGGGTCCTGAACCTGTATTGGATTATTACGTGCTTGTGTCATTTCCTGCCAAAATCTGTTATTTCTTTTATCTAGCGGGCAATCAAAATATAGCACTGTAGAAACAATAAAGGAATGTACAGTACATGTGTCTCACTGAAATAAATATTAGCACAATCAAAGTTTTCATGTAATTTCTTTTGTACTTAGATTTGGTTTAAATTGAAATGTTGTTATGAAAACAGAGATCTCAGACTAGTATTTGTAGACAGAATAGTTGTTATCCAGGACTTAAAATAAGAAAGGGAATCTAGTTGAGGGGCGGTGTTACTTTTTGGTGTCCATTTTCCAGGTAAAATGTATAGGTTAAAGTTCTTAGTCCCACTGCTATTTTTTTTCATTGTCACAGTGATAGTTGGAGAACTGTAGTTGCATTTAAAACCATCGTTCTGGGGCAAATAATTTTCTTCTCCATTTAAAGACAGTAATTAAGTGAAGGAATGCTTAGATATTCATTAGGATTCTTGTTAGTTATTCCAAAGTAGAAAATAATTGAAGAAGATACTACTAGAATGAAGTAGTGCTGTTTAATTTTTCAGTGTAAATTAGTAAAGTAGTTAGAATTCCAAAAGTGAAATTAGTGTTGATTCTATGCCCAAAAGAGAGGGTGTGAAATTCAGTACAAAGGAGAAGATTTAGTCTTGTATTCTCAGCTTGAATGTCCCCAGTTCTGGGAAGCTTATTGTATAAGTGTACAGTGCCAAACCTTCCCTTTGTAAGGCTGAGATGCTGTAGACAGTAAATAATAAAGACAGTATGAAATTAAGATTTTTTCAAAATGTATTTGCAGTAATTAGGTCAATTACATTCAAGAACACTTTTAAAATATGAGTTTAGATATGTATCGCTATCTATTTTATTGTGAAGATCTCAAATTTTAATGGTGGGACAGAGGAGGGCCAGAGTAGGCTAATAAAAATGCAATGTACCTGCCCACAGTCATCATCCTGTTAGCGAGATCTTTTGTCCTTTTGTGAACAGACACAAACTTCGGACCTTAGGGACAGAAATACTTAATGAGAATGGATGGAAAGAACAAGCATGAGAACTTTACCTTGACCTTCTATGGAATGTATCTAATAGATCCATAAGTAACTATTTTTCTTTGAATACGAGATTTTGACAATCAAAATGGACTTATTTAAAGTTTTATGTGCTGCAGATTTCATATGATAGCATTTAATGTTGAGTCATGATAAATACATTGCAAATTAAGATCAGACTGGCTTTATTTATGCATACAACCTGCTCCTTTAATTTTACATGGGTAATTCAGAAAGTGGGACAGTGAGCACTGTTTCCTTTTTAACTCTACCCTGTTTTCATTAAATTCTTAATGTGTATTTCAAAAGATCAATGATTTTTTTTTTTAATATATAGAACTTTTAAAATCTGTATCTTCTTTTCAAATTCAGAGTTGAAATCTACTGTCCTAGAAACAGAGAAACAATGTATAGAAGATGTTCAGCGGGTACAGGTAAGATTCTAATGGAAGTGTTTTATCTATGATTTTGTAAAAATAGTCAAAAAGCAGTACTTCAGACTTTTTTTTTTTTGCAGTAGTTTTGTGTACTGAATATTCTGAATGCAAACATTCAGAAGTGTGGTTTTGATTCTAAATTTTGGATTCAGGTTTCTTAGTTTCAGGATACTTAGGTGCTCCATAGTGTTTCTAGGTGCAGCAGTTCAACATTCCTACCTGCCTAAAGTGATTCTTGTAAAATATTACTGTTCACTTCACTCGGAAGCTAACACTTGGTTCTCGAGATCTGATGGTGTTACTAAGAAATAGCAATAAAAGATCTGGTTATTCATGTGAATAACAGTAGCAGAGACTTTTTTTTCTGTTTCTTCACTGAAGACTACAGGTAGGAGATAAGGTAATTTTTTTAACATGTCACCATTTATGTTATATTCTTCTTTAAATGTGATGCAGTTTGATAGAGTTGCGGAACTTCCAATTTTGTTTCGTCAAAAGATTTACTTATTTTCTGTGAAAGCACTCTGATGACAGGTACCAGACTTATCTTACTAGTGAATAAGACTAATTGTTCTGGAAGTTATGAAGAGGAAGGCAAAGTTATAGTTTCTTAAAATCTTAGTTTGGAACAAGGAGTGGCCAGAAACTCTTGAGGTCTCGCTCTTTTTTTTTTTGGTTTGTTTGTTTGGTTGTTTTTTGGGTGTTTGTTTTTTGTTTTTTGTTTTTTTTTTTTCTATTTTGGTGATGGGGGGGGATTGTTAATGACTGGATGTTCCAAGCATTGTTGCATTGAGCAGCATTTCTGAAAATGATCAGTAATTTGCTTTTGAGGGAGAAAATAAGGAATGCCTAGTGAAATGCATGCTGCTGATCATTAGACTGGCAAATTTAATCTGGGTTCAATCAGTATTTTATGAATGTGGATGAGAAGAGTAGGTATATTAGTTTTATGGCTTTTGTCTTGCCAAACAACATTAAAGGAGTTATTCTAGTCAGTTACGTAAATTCTTCTAACTCCATAATTAAGAACATTTAAAAACTAGAGCCCATTAAATAAAATAATGTCACAAAATTATTCTACATTGCAATATTTTAGGTTTAAAATAAAATATTTGTCCCATGCTATTTTTATATTTCAGTCACCAAGGTTTCAGTAGGAAAGCTTTCAGTATTTCTTATGAAAAATACCATTTTCCTATACTTCAAGAATGATATTGCACATAAGGAGAATATTTAATCTCTAGGATTTTAACTCATTACAGGAAACAACATATATATAAAAAACTTTTTTTTTATTGTAAATGTAATCAATGAAAATAGGTTCATGAATGCTTAGCTAGTTTACCTATGAGAAAATGATTATTTTCCTATGAGAATGAAGTTTAACCAGCAGTACTAGAGCACTGTTTGATTGCTTGAACAAATAATATTTACTTAAGGTTGGGTTTTTTTGTTACTTTTAAAACTAGCCTATTATGTTGTCCAATTATTGAATTGCATTTGCTACTGTTGTTTGAGATCCCCATCCTTCTTGCTCAGTGTTGATCTTTCATGACAGTAATGTGAACTTCTTCCATTCTGTACTATTATTCATCAATTAAGAGTAAAAATAACTGGTTTGAATGCATAATCACATCACTTGCCGAAAATAATTTCAAGTTTTTACTATATTATATCATCGTCATTCTGTTTTATTATGAAAATCAGGAGTTACTTAATTTGAGGAAATGTATATGGATAAAATGTTTTCATGTGTTCAAACTATTTCTGTACAGTCACAAAAAATTGAGTGTATTCTACCTATCTATCAATATTTATCTATATCGATCTATAAAAACATCTAGAAAGTAGAATTGTCACACTAACTTTTTTCATCATGTTTGTAGATAAGTCCTTTACTGCCATCAGATAATTCTTTGTTAGTTTTACTTTTTTTTAAAGTGATGAATACTATGAAATGTTTCTATTAGAGATCTAGCCTCTTTTATTCTTTGTCTAGTTTGTCCATAGTTTTTTCTTTCTAAAGAAAGCAAGCATTGGCTGAAGGTTAGCCAAGTAGGTGATTTTTCTCTTTTCTTTCAATACATGCCAAAGGAAGAGACCCCCTAGTACAAAATTTGAAACTGATCAACTAAGTCTACTTACAGGCTTCTTCCCTGTGAACATAAATTTTCCACATGCTGTTAAAATAATTGCAGATGGCCGATATTGACACAGAAACAAACACAGATGTAACATGATGCTAATAATTTATCTCACTTATGATAAACAGTTAACTAAAAGATTCCCAGTAATTCTAAATTAAAAAATGCAAGTAACACACACACAGAGCCTAGATTCTACGCTTTCTTGCCGCTGGAAGGGGCTTTTTTGTATATCCTCTCCATTTCCTTACCTTTACAAGGTTAGATATAACCTTCATATTTTTGCAGCATAATTTCCTAAAGTTTGTAAGATTGCTCTATTGAGTCAAAAATAGCTAATTTCTGAAAAATAAAATTTAAGAAAAATGAGACCCTGGATACGTGTGCTTGCTTTTAGTGCAGGAATTGGTAAGTAGAGGAAAAAGAAAAATTGGGAGCCATTTCAAGTCCTGGTTTTGAAATGCCAGAGAGGAACAACATCTGCTTAGTCTTCTCAGTACAAACAGAGAAAGCTTTGTTGGGCCTAACTCCTTTACTGAAGGAAGAAGAGAAAAATTGAATGTCCCAATTTAGAAACTCCAGCTTCAAACCTAGTGTTTAGATTTGACAGCTGTACTTTTGTGCAAGAGCCAATTGCACACCCCTGATCTTTTATGGTATCCTTGCAATTTTCCCTACGCTTTAGCGCAGTTTTCAAGTTTGCTTGATTTTGTTTACACAGTAGGTAAAAACAGAGTCTTAGCAGAAAGAAGGAGAAAAAAGGCATCCTATAATTTTAAAATGAGTACATGAAAGCTAGACTTTGGTTAGTAGTGAGATATCACAGAATGCAAAACCTTTGTTTGTAAGTCACCTAAATTCCTTGTTCTTTTATATGCCATGTTATCAAAATATTTAAAATTTATTCTTTATTTGATCATTTGTGATGAGTATCTATTCTGAGTATCACACAAAATTAAAAAGAAAGCCATCATTACGTTTATTTAAAGGTCAGCATCCGAATGTAATTGATTCTTCTTCATGCCATCAATGATGACTGGTCTCTGTAATCCTGTCTCAGGAGATGAGGTTTTGCCAGACTGTTCCAATTTCTAGCAGTTTGGTTCTAAGATAGTTTACACTGAGTATTTAAACTATATTTACAGCGGAAAAGCTTGCCGTCAAAAAATTCTTCTGCCTGTAATGTTTCCGGCTCAGTTGTTCACTTTGGTTTGGTTCACTCCATTTAAACCAACAAGTAATCCTTCAACCAAAATTATATGCCTTATTAGAACGCCACGTACTTCAGCTGGTAGTAAAAACCAGACAAAATTTTGGCAAGTCTCAGGCTCTGAAGACAGATTTATGCTGCATGATCTATTGGTGCTCTTTCCAACAATATCATAGGGACACAATGCTCGCCTTAGAAACCTTCAATTACAGGACACATTTTGCCATGTTGAATATACTTTCCACTTTGAAAACATTTTAAGTCTGACTCTTGGAGCGTCTCTTTAGAGTATTCCTAGCTACTACACTTTGCTGGTGATCCGTCTCTCAGCCTTTTAATGTGGACCTTTTCTCTTAGTCTAGTCTTTAACTGCAAATTATTGTAACTCCTTAGGGTAATAACTTAGTGACATTTAAAATGTTCCAATTTTGATGCTTAGTAATACAAGAAAAAAGGTTGTGAAATCCTTTAAGATAAATACATAATCAGTCTATTTAGAAAATATAAACCGTTGGTGGGATTGGGATTTACTTTTAATTATTATAAAATGTCACAGCTAGACTTTGTATTGGAAACATGAATGCTGCTCAAAACTCTTAAATGAAATTTCAGAAATAAATTCACCTTTACAGGTGAAGGTAAGACAAACAAGGTAAATGTAAGATTTGTCAGAAATGGTGAAATGATTCTACTACACATACAAAAAGAATAAAGTAAAAAAGGGAGATTTTTAAAATTTGTTTTATTTTTGTATTACATGGCTTTCATCACGGTAGAGGCAAACTGTAGATGACACTGGTCAACAAATTGTGTTCAACAGAAATTAGAGGAAAATTGGGAACTCTTCCTTTATGAGCTCCCAAACCATGCTGTGGCTGTTTTCACACTGCTTCATTTTGCATATTCTTTCTTGAGATACTCATTCAGAAGGACCAAGTGATCCTGGGGAGCACATACCACTCCTCTTCCATCCCTTCACTACTTCCCAGGTTACAGAGGAAGGGAAGAGAAGGCTTGGGGAGGCCATGAACAGTTCTTGTAAGACAATTATTTTCTTCTGAAAGTATGATTGCTGAAGTTTTAGATTTCAGCAGGGGGAAAAAAAGGTACCCATTGGGGTAAAAAAACCCATCAAAAATGTATGATATATTCACAAGAATCTACTGTATTCAATTGTCTCATTGAGGAAAGAAAGGAGTACGAAGGAAGCAAACTTTTTTTGGAACTTTTCCATATTAATCAAATGATAGTGAATTCTGTACCTATTGCATTTTTCAATGTAAGTACTATAGCTAACTGATAATCTCTACCCTGACAAATAGAATTGGATATATTGTTTGAAGGAGAACTGTCAATGTAAACTTCCTGCAACTTCATGCCAGCATACCCCAGTCTCAGAAAACAAAAAGCTAAAGAAATTCAGAGGTATAAATCTGTTTAGTTCTTATGTTGCAAAAAAAAAAAAAAAATCCATTCTTGCAATATGTGGTGCACAGGAACTTGTGTTCTAACTGTAGATCCAATTTGTAATGTTAGAATTGGGATATCTTAGCTTAAAGCGAGTGAATATCAGGAAGCATATATAAGCAGATAGTGTTTTCTCATTAGCCTTGAGAATAAATTATGCTTTATCAAAGACGCACAGAAAGGAAATGATGTTTGTGCGAAACGAGATCGTAGAAACCTGACAGAAGACTTCACTGATAGGGTGGTAGGAACCGCTGAAGTGCAGAGCATTGTCCTCATGCAGTAGAAGGGAGTCTAACCTCTGTTGAACTTCACTCCAGGACATAAGTGCAAATCGGGAATACTCTGTCTTTTATGTTCACATTAATTAAATATAGTTCTTATGCAGAATTTTCCAATTTTATAGACGGAAATCTGTCTTTGATTATTAATATTAGAACTTTTCAGTTTAAATGTGCTGCAATTCTCAGGTTTCTTTTTGCTTTGTTTTTAGAAAGCTTAATAAGAACAAATAGATTTTTCATGTTCTGCAACTGTAGCAGACTAATGAATTAAACTTTTAAAAATACTAAATCAAGTTGTCTGAGTTGAGACATAAATATAATTTAAACAGGGATTGTCTGTTCCAGTCTATTCTTCTTCCTGCATGACTAGTAACTGAACTTTGTGATTAAAATACTGTCTTCTGATAACGTCGGGATTTCCCTGAAGGAAGCATAAGAACACAAGTAAAAATATTAGAAATGAGGGAAGAAGTGCTTAATTAGAGAGCCTGACTATCTTGTAGAAGTCGGTCTAATCAGACGCTAGATGGCAGTGAGGTATTTTTGAATGGCCTGTGCAAGGCGTTTGTCAGTCGTTCCCGAGGGGTTCTGCAGAGCCCCTGCAGTGAGAATATTGATTTCTTTTTCGTTTTTAGTCAGGAAGTGGTGACTTTCTGGTGGTTAGTAAGTTAGCCTGTAAAAAGTACGCAGATTTACGGTGTTTGATTTGACCGAAGTTTAGTAATTAAAGGTCCTTTATAACCCAATCTATTCTGTGATTCTGTAATTGGAGCATCTCTCAAAGACAATAAAACCATGTCCTAAAATTGATAACAAAAATCCTGGAACATGAAATGTTTAGGAAGTTCCATTCCATCAGTGTTAAGTTGTTTTTTGTTTTTTTTTAAACCTGTGAAAGGAACACATGTAATTTGATCTGCAAGACTTCTGGATGACTGTTTTTGTAGTGATAATTTAAAAGTTTGACTGCTGATCAATTTGCTGTTGGATTTGAAATTTACTTCTTCAACCATAATCCTGAATCTTTTCCATTTAGCTCTGATGAGAGAGGGAAAGGATTAAAATGCATCTGACATAATTTTTATAAATTAATTGACATACATAGAATATAAGTAATAGATTCCATATTTAACTACAAATAAATAAAGGAGTATATGTGTGGTAGAAAAATAAAAGCAGTTAATTCTAAGAACAAATGTTAGTGTTTTGTATTATATCCAGACTTCACAATACTTGGATTGACTTCTGTTGTTTTGCTTGAAGGCAGTGTTTGCTTCTTTAAAAGGAACGATACATTGGTATAATTTTCAGTGGAGTGACAATAGCATAGTTTTGCACTCTTCCTCCTGGCGTGGTGAGACTAAAATTTGCTTTGTTCTAATCTGTGTTCTTGATGTTAATGTCAAGATGGAAGTTTTACTTACATGCTCATTTCAATTTGAAAGGCTCTTTATTCTGTTTTTCCTCTTCAACACATGGTATGCTACCTCAGTTTTAGCTCTGAAATAACATCAAAATCGTAGAGTAATTTAGGGCTGAATAGATGTTAAGAGGTCATGCTGTCCAATCCCTCCCCCACCAGCACCCTCCCACAAGCAAGGCTAGCTTAGATGTTTGATTGTTTTTCTCAGGATTTTGCTTATCTCTGAGGATGGCTATGTGGTAGTGCTAATATGTACTTCCTGCTTTGCCTGGTCACTGGAAAAATAATGTCTTGCTACATTTCTGATTTGTTGTTTTGATGACAGCTTAAGGAGGTGAAAATGTGTGCTCTAAAAGCACGTATATTTCTTGTGAGTTTACTCCTAATTCAAATGTTGTGTACTTACAGGCATTGATTAAAATTCTCAAGAAACTGCTGGTTGAGTTGAAGTGATTCATCTGGTTTCACAACTCCTACATCACAGATTTTTATGAGAATATGGCAGAGCATAATATAAATTTTGCATCTTGTAATTATAATGAGCATTCTGCGTTTTCCATTTTGACTGTGCTTTATACTTACTTTTTTCTCATTTTAGGTATAACTTCTTTGACAAGTAGCACCAACCTTGAGGTTCAGGCAATAATAATGCCTGAACAGTGTTCTTGCAAATTCTATCCAATGGAAGTTGAGTTAGGATTTACAGACTTCCTTTTCTTCTGTCATTGATGGGAAAACAAGGAGGAATTAGAGTAAACTGAGAAACTTATTTATTTTAACCAAATTTGTTTGTGGTACTTAAAATCCTTGGCTGTGATGTGAGAAACTTTCTTCTTTCTCAAGAGATGAATTATTTTGTGGGATAGGGCTTGGATAGGAAGAATTACCTCTTTTCTGTCTGTGTATGATTCTGAGCACTAGTATGCTTTTTTTTTTCTCTTGCATTTTACAGTCAACTTCTTGTAAAATACTATCAGAGCACTGTCACCTCTCTGAGGGAGCTGTGAATAGAAATGCATGATAGGCATACACTTCTTGAAAATACAAATTTAAATTGTTTTCTATTTTCTCTTCTGACTTCTCACTCATTGCTCATGAAAATAGGTAAATTGAGTGTGTGTTCATTCCATCTATGCATTTCTAGTCAGAGCAAAATATATAGCAGAACTGTATTTATTATTAAAGTACAATTTACAAAAAAAAAATTCTCTAAAATTCAAATGCTATTTCAGATTAAAATCTGTAAACTCCCTTTCTCCCAAAATTTAGTTTAAATTGGAAGTTTGATTATTTCTCGATGAAATTCCTCTCACCTTTTGGAGAGAAGTGAATACGAGAGGTTTTGTATATTCAATGGTACCATACTACATATGGATTACATAGTAATCCAAATACATATAGTATTTACCTACCTTCCAAACTGTTTTTAAAAGAACTCCTCAGAAATTAAGTTGAAGAGAACAGATGAAGAAATCATATTAAATGCAATAGGGCAGCATGGAAAAGTGTGTATGTATAAGTGTTTTTTTGGTTGTTTTTTTTTTTTTTTTTAACCTGTGTGTGTATATAGACATATGCATATACAGATGCATGTTCCATAAAATGTGTCTCCAAAGAATATCTGGTCACTGAAAGAAAACTACTTCTTGTGACATTCTGACAGACTCATCTCATTTGTCAAGTTCACTTAACCTATTCTACAGACCTCATCCAGTCAAAAGTGAGCCATATTCTAAAGATCAAATTCTTCTTTTGTTTCTCTGAGGATTAAAGATAAGGTGCTACTTTACAATAGTGTAGATCCTGAGAATTTCCACAGGATCCTGTGTGTGGAATAGAGGTAAGAAATGCTTTTCTTAGTAAAAAATGAATTTCTTTAACTTAGAAGTATCCAAACTTATTAAAAGCCAAACAAAACCCAACCAAACATACAAACAAAACCCCAAAACCAACCATA
This sequence comes from Ardeotis arabs, assembly GCA_011801015.1. NCBI lineage: Eukaryota > Metazoa > Chordata > Aves > Otidiformes > Otididae > Ardeotis > Ardeotis arabs. The sequence goes on along the minus strand of JAAGAY010136161.1, from coordinate 54,039 downwards.
ACCATGGTATATTGCCATACATGAATGATAACTTAAAAATAAGGCTGAGAAGAATTCCTACTCTTTCAATGCAAAACAGACTAACCGGTTTAACTTCTACTTACAGTCAGATCAAAATAGTTATCATTAGGTTCTCCAGTTTAAGTTAGTATAAGTGAAACCATTAAGATCACTTTTTTTCTTTTCTATACTTTTAAATACATATTTTTATTTCTTCTTTAGAGAATATGCTGATAGGTATATTCAAAACCCAAAACTACTGATAAAAATTACCTTGCATATTCCTGAATGTTTAATTACTTCATTTGTTTTCCATATTCAACTTTTCCTGAAGAGACAAATGTCTAATGTCCATGATACCAAAAAGTTTTTACTTAATCTCTCAAAACATAAAGCTCATCTTTGATTTGATTGATTTTTATTTAACATTCTCTCACACAAAATGATTTGCTTTGATTTTAATATAGCCTTCACACTTTCAGAGAGCTGACTGACCTCCAGCCCCCTGCCTTCAGAATGTTTGTGCATACATTTGTGAAGACTGATTCCATCTCTGTAAACTTTTTCTGTTGTGAGTAGTAGACTCATGTTTCAGGGTAGTGAAGACTATTCATCTCTTTCTGCAAAGATTTATTCTTACTGTGCATCTCTTTTTTTTGCTGCTTATTCCCTGCTGGAGGTCTGAAACAAAAGCAACATGTGAGCCTCCTATTTTGTGGTCCGGCTGAACTCTTGGATAAAAAAGGCAAATACTATGTAGACTTATCATACTTCTGGCAAAGTTCACCTGGAAAATCATTACCTTTTTTGATCTCCAGTACTGGACCATCAGGAGAAGAAATTAAAGGCATTCTGCATCCTTCAAATTTAGATTATTAATGTTTACATTTTGAGCAATACAATCCTTGCTGTTGTTTCTAGCATATAAACTAGTATAGTTTATGTATGTAAAGAACACAAAAATAATAACAGAATGAGGACGTTTACACAGTGACTACTTCTCAGGTTGCGAGTCAAAAAATCAAGTTGAATCAAAAAATCAAGAAGAGGCATAGTGTGAAAAATTTCACCTCCTTTCTCTAGTATGCCAATATAGTAATGTTGAAGGTATGCCAGATTTTATTTTGTGTTTTAACAGAATGAGATGGATGGTTGCATTGGCCTGGATGTGTAGGAAACTAATCAAACCTTTCAGTTAAAATACTTCAGGACAAACATAGCCAATAGAAGAAAGGGATTCATCACAAAATAGTAATTTCAATAAACAGCCTAAATATTGATTAAAAGATAAATCCAGAACGGTTTTTATCTCAACTTTTAAAGAAATATGTGACTCTTAAGGTTTCTGTTGTTTATTGAATTGCTGGCATATGTGGCTAGGTTTTAGTTATCTCTTCATCTGCTGAAAAACTCAAGTGCAGCTAATTCTACTCTAGCAGTTTCTTTGCAGTCGACAGCAGAACACCTAAAAAGACAGCAGAAATAGGCAAAATAAGGTTATATTAAAATTAATAAAGTTGAACTTTTTTTCTCTTCTCTTTCTATGCCCATTCTCATTTACATACTTGTTTTACACTGGGTGAGAGACAGCCTAGAAACTGGTGTAGCTGTTCTAAATTAAGCTATATGGAGGGGTAAGCTCCTTTTGAAGTCTTTATTGTTTACTGCTGTACTATTTCATGCTTCTCTAATAATGATATTTCATATGGGCTAGGAGAGAAACCTTCAAGACTTGAGGGGTTTTTTTGTTTGGTTGTTTGTTTTTTTTTTTTTTAAATAAAGTGATTCTAAAACTTTCTGGGCAATCAGGCTGAAAAATGCTATTTGTGCAGGCTAGCAGTGATGTTATGTAAGACGACAGTAATTATACTTGGCTGCTGTGTAGCTCCTAGGATAGTCAGTGGTTCTGTGAGATGGTTTTTTTTTTTTCTTGTCTTTGCCATGGTCTACAAAAATTCTTTTGAGTTTCCTATTGTAGCAGAACTTGTGGTTATGTTTCAGCACAGTTAAGAGTCTTACAACTTATAGAGAGAAAACTCTTTCAGTCTTTGATGCATCTCAAGTTGGGTTTTGGTTTTTTGGTTTTTATTATTTATTAAAACCAGAACTGTAAAGAACTGGGATCTTATCCTATGAAATACATTTAGCCAGGGATAAGGAATTCAAACTCTTCAGGAATAGAACCTTCAAATAACTGAATCTGAACAGAACTGTTTTCTTCTGACTTACAGCTTTAGAAGTTGGCATTTGTAATATATACATCTTTCTTCAAAGCTCCATGCTCTCTGTTGATCCTATGATTGTTTATTTGAACTATATGAATTGCAATAATTATTGATCTGTGCATGTAATGTTTTGGGTTTGTTTGGTTGTTTTTGTTTTTTTTTGTCACCATGATAGGTTATGACAAAACCTCTTGGTTCATTAAACATGTCCTAGCTCTTTAGCTTAGGAAGAGCTAAATAGTACCAATGCCAGGACAGTGCAGGCTGGTGTACTCCATTTGTTGCATTGTGTCACTGTCTGGAAGGTGAGCTTACATCCACCAAAAAAAATTTTCTCACTTCAGGCAGGGCAGTGCATTACACCATTTCTATTCCAAGGTTTGCTTGTTCAGTGCTCTCCTGGGGAGCTGGGCATCACATTCCCTTATGGCTGTAGGAAGAAACACATAGTGTAGCTTAAACTATTTTGAAAACATATCTCCTTTGTCCCCATACATGCACCTTCAGTATTATAAAAGCTTCTCAAAAAAAGATTTGGTCTTGTAGTCTGAGGAAGAAACTAGTATCCAATAGTAATTCTACTACTTTAGCAGTTTTCCCTGATGCCATCAGCAAGTTTGCCAGCTTTTGACTCAACTTCTACTACTGTAAAACTAAAATGCTTCAATGGGCTTTGAGGATTAAGTGAAATGTGAGACTTAATTAGATGAATGCTATTTTCTTTGAATACAAATCAAGTGTCCATCAGTACTCCTCATTTGACAGTCACTGTAGCACTGAAAATGCATGTTAAAATGTTGTGTCTCCTTTTCTTAATGTTGATCTGCAGTTGCAATAAGCAGCTTTGAAAATAAGACCACTTTAAAAAGAGAAACCTGAGTAGAGATCGCATTTCTCTGAATTAGATTCTTACTGTGGCACTACTTTGTGCCATTCAGTGAGCATGTGTGCTCAAAAGTTTTTCACTTCACCTATAAAAAGAGACATTTATTAACAGAGCAGTTAGAAAAAGCATCATTCCAAGTAACTGGACACTGCTAGTACCAACAGGTGTTGACTCATTGGAAGATCTGAGAGGTCTTTCATTTTGCCATCTTAGTCCTGTTTAACTGTATGCTTCTATTCCCTGTGCGTGCTTGCAGTCAGGTAGCAGTGTGGACTCTGAATCATTAATTCTGATGTAGAGAAACTAAAAGGTTAATGTTTTGGAAAAAAAACAAGTAGTATAATCCTATAATATAAACTTGAATTCCACCCAGAGAGGAAATTTCATGACACTAACTGACAAATTGCTAAAAACAATCAAACTGCTGATGCAACTTGTTGGCTTATAATAGTATAAGTCATTAACTTCTAAAACTAAACTGTAATGTATCTTTATTTCTCAAATATTCCAAAATTACCATAAAAAACTGGCATTATGTTTGTTTTCAGAAGAAAAAGGCACATTATAGCTGTTCATAAAGTGTGTAAGTGAATGCAAGATGAGCTAGATACATATAAATAAATATATAATTAGACATATATGTGTGCATGTATATATATACACATATAGACTAGAACTAAATTTCACAGATGTGTGGGGTTTTTTTCTGCCTGGAAACTTAGTTATAAAAGGGTCTACAGGTCTCAGTCACTCATCTGAGAAACTAGGATGTTGAACTCAGTAGAAAACGTAGCTGCACTCTGAGCTTCTACATGTTTGAAGATTCTGGGCGTGTTCTATCTATGTAGATCAGCTCTATGCTGGACAGCTGATATGCACATAAGGAAAATATGACAAGATTGGAATGAACTGGCTGTAATGTACGGGCTTTTGGTACATGTGCAGATCCAAGTGTACAACCTTTACACAGTAAAGCCAGTATTTCCAGATCAGTTGGATACTGTACACACACAAGCTTGTCAGTGCAACACAAACACAGTCAGGCCAGCGGTCCTAGATTGAGCGTCCAACTCATTGCACATGGAACATGTATAACCTGTTTGAGAAATGCTAGGCACCGTTCTATAGCCATACACCTCTGGAATTATTTTTCCTGCTCACGTCTTTCACGCTCAAGGCACCTGGATAAAGCAAGGCTTAAGCTTCCACCTTTCTTTCTTTCTTTACAGAACGAAGACTGTTCCACAGTACCTGGGTCCTGGGTAAGAACTCTAGGCAAGACAGAGTTCCCTCATATCTCTTTTAAACCCCGTAGGTTTCTGCTGTGGAATTGTCCTTTGGATTAAAAATGAACCTTATTTTCATTATGTGTATTTTTTTTTTATCTGGGTCTTCTGGTTCTTGTCAACAGCTTTTGACCATCTCTTACCTGTGTGAAAAATTAAGTCTTCTCTTGCTTATCCATCTAAGAAAACTGTCAAATTTTCATTTCTGATTGGACTTATATATATTTTAAATTTCCTTCGTTGTTGAGGATAGTGGAAACTTGCTGTGGCTTAGGTTTGATAACAACTCTTTCTGATCAAGAGGAAGACTTCAAACTTCTTGCTAGGCGAAAGGCAGAAATCTAATTAAACTAGTCTGAGAACATCTTAAAAGTCACAATGAAAAATATCATTGTCTAAAATAATTACAGAAGCATATAAATATTGGGGAAGTGTTTTAGTTTTTGTTTTTTAAACCAAATAAATTTTAAGTATGTAATTTCCTATGGATAAATGATCTCTGCATTCACAGCACAGTCTTGTTTGTTCATAATATACTGTTTCTGTGAAAATCTGGATATAGCAAATCACCCGAGTATTTCAAATGCTGTGTCTCAAGGATAGCAGAAAAATTGTTTCTTAGGGCATGGGATAAAAAGTCACTTTAGTTCATCAATACATTTTTGCTTCTTTTCTAACTTGCTTAATCATCTCACTTGATTGCCCATTTTTTAAAAACTTTTAAAAATATTTATTCTCTTGAAAGAAATTTCATGGTCTGCAGGATAAATTCACTTGTAAAACAATGAACTCTAGGTTTTTCCTGTAGTTAGGTAGAATTTCAGGATTCAAGGATTATCTCTTTTTTTTTGTGAAAAGTGAAAATCTCCTGGGTAAATGAGTTTTTAAAAGTGAACTGTTCTGAGATCAGCCATCATTAAGGCAAATCTCTTCAGAACTATTTAATATTGTGTCTAATCCTGTTGGCTTCAGTTTGTGGCAGGAATGAATTTTCCAGTTGAGATAGAACTGGGAAGCTGTACCTGTCGTAAAACCCTTGATGGAGGGTTCTTACAGTATAAAATGGGAGCTTAAGAAAGTTACAGTCTGGGGAAACTGGATTTGTTCTCAAATAACTGAAGACTGGTGTGTGGCCTTAATAATCCTAGGGACACGTTTCCTTTGATAATATTGCCTTTTGAAGAATTGATAGGCCTTATTATTGTAATTGCAGGTGACTGCTAGGGTGATAAGAGCAGGTGAAACAAAGGGGTAGTAGAATATTATCTTTCACCTTTATAATGAAGTTCTTCAAAACTGTTGCTGCTACAAAGTGTTGAGTCATTAAAAGAAACTGAGTGGATTGAAGCACCACGAGTAGTCTGCAATGCAAATGTCTCTTTTTAGCCTCTTTCCTTGTTATAAGACTGTTAATAAGTCTGCTGTATTCATTTCTTCACTATTCATTGAAAAACATTTTGGATGTTCCTTTCTCTGTTTTTATGTTTCTCTTCAAAGTTTGGTAGGGAGACCTGGTTGTAATCCATAACTTTTGGTTCAAACTGCCATTCCATAAAGTTCAAATAATGTAGGGGATTGTAAGTTTTGATAAAGGTGTTTCAAAATCAAACAATATTTGATTTAAATGTAGTAGTTACTGTTTTACTTCTGGGATTGCTTTAGGACAGCTGAGAAGATCTAAGATAAAAAAAAAAATTGAAATTTCGTGTTTGAAAACCAATTCTGTGCAGAAACAATTTTTAAAGTATTAATGAACATATATTTTATTAATAGTCCCCAGCTGGAAGTTACAACTTCATTTTCCAGAAAGAAAAATGACTTTTAAATGTTTCATGTGTCAAAGGATGAGATGAAAAACATCATCTTCCTGAAACAAATCAAGGCAATTAGTAAATCAGGTATTGTATGTTTATTTGTAGGCTTCTTTACAAGACCTGTAAAATCTGAATATTTGAAAGATTTCATATGAAGTAAGCCTACGGTCTCATCCATGAAGCTTATGATTTTATAAGAAAGGCACTAGGTAACTGTTTTAATGTAGCTGCTTGGGAAACCTGTTGCATGACAAACTTAATTCAACTAAATACTTGACTTGCTGACCAATATTCCAAATTTAAAGAAAAAAAAAAAGTGCTAAAAAGTAAATGCATGCAACTAGAAAATAGTAAGTTCTTTGTTAAAAGCTTTTGTGTTCTAAAGTCATGTCTGTTCTGTCTCCTGTTCAAGTTCCCTGAATAAGCACAAATGGCTTTTTTTTTGGACTACATTGCTTCTTTTGGTACTTTTTGATAAAAGCACATACCCGTTAAATTTAGTACAGTTTGTTACTGATATTTATTTTAAAATGTAGGAATTACTGTGCCACTTAATAGTTCCTCAGTTCAGTCTGCAGTAGGGAGGATCAGATGTTTCAGAAAAGGATTAAAAAAAAATGTGGAAACTCCCAGATACAGAATAACTATTCCAGACACGAAGCTTTTCTAACGTTACTCACTCAGTCTGTCACTTGGCAGAGGAGTTTCAAATTTTGGGTGGGAGGAAAGTTCCCCCTTAGTTTTGTCTTACTACTTTTCCTTCCCAAGCATGCTGGCTGGAGAAAAGCATAATTACTCAGTTCTGAGATTAGCTGTTTCCGAAAAGTGCACATTTGTTATGTTCTGCATTCCTAATCTGTATTGTATCATTAAAGTGTATATTGAAACCTGGTGGTCAGTAGTGTGTTGAGTCTGTTATGCACAGTGCATCCCTTTGAATAAACACTACATTATTTTCAGTTAACAGAATTAAAGTAGTGCAGTGCCTTTCGCACTGCCGTGTCTGCATATCTGTATGTACACAAACGTTTGCAATACTTGTGCTCAGTGGTTGGTTGTTTTCTTGGTCAGGGTACGTGGTGGGAGGAAGGAGTTGCTGCTGACTTTTGGTTTTGCCAAATATAGTAACAGTTTAAAACAGGCTTATACTGATGAATGTAGTTTCATACTGAAGAAAGTAATTTTTCTAAGGTATCTTCTTCCACTGTAAGATGCAGCTAGCCAAAATGATACCTCTGTTTTTAAAGGCTTGTTACTGGCTTATTTCTGAACCTCTGGAATACCAATATTCTTGATCTAAATTTATTTTTTTATATATATAGTAATGAGTGTTATCTGTTTTGTGCTTATTATTTATTTTCTTTCAAAGGATGATTTTGAGGTGAAATCTGAGGAGCGTGCCAGTGTCATCCAACAACTTGAGCAAACTATTGAGGATCTGAGGACCAAAATTGCAGAACTAGAGAAACAGTTCCCCACTGCAGAGGTACAGACTGCTGGGAGGGAGCAGGAAAATGAGCACACACATTCAGTTAGCGGGTATCTCAGCAATGTGACTCTTCAAACAAATGGAGAGGAGACCGTACCCAGGACTGTGTCACAAGCAAGGTCTGTACAAACGTCACCAACGGAGGATTATTTAAAACACACAATGCCTTCAGCCAATGCACTGCCACAGCCACCCCCACCACCGCACTTAGAAGGGGGCAAAAGTGAAGAGTCAACTCAGAAATTGCCAGCTCTAGAACTACAGCCCACATTTTGTTCTGAAATCTCCTTAATTCTGTCACCGAAGCTAATCTCAGTGCCACTGGATGCAAGCCAATCAGTAGAGAGTACGCCACAGTCACCTCTTCCAGGACCCAAAGTTAATCTATCCCATGCATTTGAAGCAGAGACTGAAATGCCAGCTTCCCATCAACCTCTAAGTATTGTAGATGTGACTTGTAGTGGACATCCTCCTTCTTTGCCCCTGGAGTCCACATGTAGCATTTCTCCATCACTGCCAGCCACCGAACCAGCTGCTCCACTGTCTGGAGCACATGGCTCTTCCCTTGCTACTCCCATGTCCATAGCAGCAGTACCACCCCCACCACCCTTGCCTGGCTCAGGACTCCCTCCTCCTGCTGGTTCAGCAGTGCCACACCTGGACCACTCTTTACCAGGCATCATGATACCACCGCCCCCTCCTCCTCCTCTGCCTTTGCCAAGTGGGGAGATACCGATGCTGCCTCCAGCCCCGCCTCTCCCATGTACTGGAGTCCCACCACCACCTCTACCACCACCTTTGCCTGGAGCAGGAGTCCCACCCCCTCTGCCCAACTGGGGCATTCAGCCTCCCCCGCCACCACCACCTTTACCTGGGGCTGGTGTCCCTCCACCACCACCTCCTCTGCCTGCCTTGGGGATGCCACCCCCTGCACCACCTCTGCCTGGAGCAGGACTGCCACCTCCTCCCCCACCTCTGCCCGGAGGTGTCCCCCCTCCACCTCCTCCCCCACCTCTGCCTGGTGCAGGTGTCCCCCCTCCACCTCCTCCCCCACCTCTGCCTGGTGCAGGTGTTCCTCCTCCACCACCTTTGCCTGGTGCTGGTGTCCCCCCTCCACCTCCTGCACCACCTTTGCCTGGTGCTGGTGTCCCCCCGCCACCCCCTCCTTTGCCAGGGTTGGGGATGCCACCTCCTGCCCCACCACCTTTGCCTGGAGAAGCGCCACCTCTTCCAGCGCCAGCCCAGGGCAGCCCCTACCCAGCAGTCCCACAGGTCTGTGGGTTTCTTCCTCCTCCATTACCATCTGGTTTATTTGCAATGGGGATGAATCAGGAGAAAGGGAGCAGGAAACATGTGATAGAGCCTTCTCGGCCAATGAAGCCTCTTTACTGGACAAGAATTCAGCTCCACAGTAAAAGGTAAGTCATAGAGTTTTGAAGAGAGTGGTGTTTTCACTTTATGGCTGTCCCAGTAGTGTTGTATGTAATGTGCAAAAGTCTTTATTTGCTACTAGGCAGGTCTTTGAGAGAACCCCAGTGCAGAAAGGATTTTCTTTGTAGTGGGATATGTAAATGGGTTGCCTCTTTTATTTGAAGCACACAAACTCTGAGTAACATTATTTGCACGTGAAAGCTCTTTGAAGGTAGTGTTTTCAGCAGTCCTTTGGGGTTACATGCCATGCATTGATCAGAGATCCAGGAATAACTGTGTGCCACTAAGCGTTCTGTGAGATGGTTTTTAAAATGTCATATTTGTGCTTCCCCTCAACTTTCAAGATAGCATTGGTCTTTATCTGGAGTAGCTTGCAAGATTTGGCAGGGCAGTGTCTTCCCTCTAGATGAATGTATGCTGAATGCATTTTATGCTCCTCTTTCCTTTCTCTAGTGACCTAGAAATCCTTTTTTTTTTTTTTTTTTTTTTTTTTTTTTTCCCC
>JAAGAY010136161.1:9403-44386 GCA_011801015.1 Ardeotis arabs | reverse complement strand
CCTTGAACACTCAGCAGGCAGATTCAAACTGCAATTTATTTGCATGGCAGCATAAAACTATTCTGGTAGCCCTAATTTTGGTATACTTGTTTTTAGTCATTGATGCTGGGTTTGTTTTTTTTTTTGTAAAATATCATTCTTGGTCATGAAAAGAAGTTTCCTACTAATTTTTTCTTTATGTCTCTGAGTACTGATTGTAAAACCCTTCTGCTGTTACTTAATGATGAATTTCTTCCTTCTTTTCAAGTTTTTGCCACTGTCGCACAGGTGCTTTGCAAATAACTATTTGTGCTTCTCTTTGTGTCCGTGTCTGTATGTTTTATAGCCTATATACAGCCTATTTATAGTCCTATGTATGTGAAGGGGGTGAATACAAATGTGCCTGACCATTATTGTGTGTGAACAAAGAAACATAGTAGTACAGGGCAGAATCAACAGTATATCTTCTCAAAATGCTCCTAGTAGAAGTTAGGCAACAACTTTTAGATTGTTGTTATTTTATTTTCTTCATTCCTCCATTTATGACCTTATTTAGTTTGACGTTGCCCTACATAGGTCTTTTGCTTAACTTTAGAGATTCTAGTGCTTCACTTGTGTGGGAAAAAATTGAAGAGCCTTCCATAGATTATCATGAGTTTGAAGAACTGTTTTCTAAAACAGCTGTTAAAGAGAGGAAGAAACCCATTTCGGACACCATTACAAAAACAAAGACTAAACAAGTGAGTACTCATTTAATTTCAAATCTCTTCTAGGCTGGTTTTTACACAAAGGCAGATTTTTGCATGCAGCTTAGATGAACTTTGCCTGGTGTGAAATTCTTACCATATATACACACAGTATGTAGAAATATAAGAAAAGGAGAGAATGTAGGATAGGTTTCAAAGCTCTATGTGTTAAAGACTGAAGATTTACTTTTTTATAAATTACTTTTAAAGTATGTATTTTCTTTAAAATGATCTTTGCTTTATCCACTTTAAAATTAACAAAAATGAAACTGAAGTAATTAGGTGCATATATGATGATTTGAAATTGACTGCACATGTGCAATAAGTGGTATATAAATTACTTTGTTTAATTTAATAAATTGTGTTGCATATGAATTACCGTGACTTCAAAGAAAAATTATGTTTAAGGATCTAAGTCCTAATGTTATACCAATCATAACAGTTCTAAGTTTGTGTTATGCTTATATATATATAGTGAATATGAAATTTATGCATACGATAAATTACAAGCTCAGCTGGGAAAATCCAACATTAATCAAACTGGTTTCTTGAAATGGAATGGTGTACAATAAAATAAAAATAGTAAGTGTACTTTAAATGTAGAAGTTTAAACCCTGGAGTAAGAGAATTAAATCTGAATATTTACGTGACTAGAGAGCAGTAATCTTCTTGGTATCTGTGTGAAAATTGACTTGTGGTACAATAATTAATTTACACTTAAACTTTCAGGCTATAGAGGAGAATGTTCTATGTAGAATCCTAAACAGCAATTAAAGTTCTTGTTTTATCTTTTATTCACATTCCTGTACTCAATTCAAGACTAGGCTGTTTTATCCATCATCTTTTAATGTACAGGTTAATGCTATACAAGTTTTTTTTCCCACACTAAATGGACAGCAAGACTCTTCAAAATCTCCACGCAGTAGATGTTATGTTTGAATATGACCTCTCCACCTAGTAGTTCTGGAAATCTTGCCCCAACAAACACACTTTGGTCAGCAATATAAACATGCAGATACTCTTTGCTGTGCTGGCAACCTGCTGAAGGCAACAGAACTGGTAGTGAAGTTAGGATGATTATCCCAAGTTGTTGGATGGCACCTTCATCTGAACAGATGGGCAGGATAATTCAGCCACACTCATACGGCTGTGCATCCATGTACCTGTGTGCTGCACTAAGCTGTACTAACTGGGATAGGAGGAAAGGTAAGAGAGTGCTGCTGCTACCTTGTCCTGCAATAAATTTCCAGAGTGCAAGACCTTTGCTCTTCCCTCATTCTAGAAAAAGGCCCTTTTAATGGTTATTCTTAACGAAGTTAGTATGATAGTTCTTTAAGTAAAAAAAGAAGTGCAAAGTTATATCTGATGCTTTGTCTATGAATTGTTGATCCATTCACATTTCATAAGGTTTGGTGACACAAATCTCTAAACTGAATAGAAATGACAAGTGTTTGATTCTGTAACACAAACAGTGGTTAAAGACAGACAGTGGTTATGAATAAACATTAGATATGGATTTTAATACTCAATATTTGTTTTTCTTGCAATGACAAAAATGTAGATACATAGTCAATAAATAAATAAAATGTAGGTAAAACAAAATGAAAATGACTAATTGTTCTTAACTTTTTGAAAAGAACAAGTTGTTTATGACAAATTTCCACATAGAAGTTTAAGGTGATCTAAGCAGGTGCCATCATCTAAAACAAACATTCCTGTGGACCACCTAAATTGACAGAAGAGAATCCCCTTTGTGTTTCTCTTCCTCCAGTGATCAAATAATTGTACTGCTCTCCAAAAGAGAGAAATTGCCTAATGGAGAAGTCTGATTTGTTGAACTAGTTGAACTAGTATCTAGGGGGGAAAAGATCAACCAAACAGATAGTCGCAGGCTTTCATTAGAACTACAATTAGAGCTATCATTTGTTGCAGATGTCAAAGTTAAATGTTCAGGTGTGTAAATCTAATTTGGACTTTCCACAGTATTGACATGAGACAACTGAAGTAGAACAGCTTCAGAAATATAGTCTATGTACACTCTCTCAGCAGTTTGGAATGCAAACCTTCATTTTTAAAATTCTCTTCATTTATACCGCAGTAAACACTTGGATAATGAAGTCCATCCATGTTTAGCAAAAGAAACAGTTATTTGGGGAAAGCATGGCTGTAATTCCACAAGTATGTTTTTATAGGAAGCACCAAGTGCTGTTTAAGTGGTTACTGATTTACATGGCTTCTATGATAGTTACGGGCGTTATAAAGATCTTACAGATAGTGTTTTGGTAGTGATTTTTATGGGGACGTGTTATGCAAAGCAGATGTGTTCTGTCACCTGTTGAGCTATTGAAGAGCGCTGTACAGAACAGAACCAGGACCTGCAAAGCTCGCTCTGCTGCTTTCCGGAAACGCTCTAGTCTGGCAATTGGTTTTCCTCATTGTATTGATGTGTGGGTGCACTGAGTGGATATATTATTAGGATGGATTGGATGTAAAATGCTAGCTACACTGGAAAAAATGGCCAGATAACTTTCAAATGCACAAAATACTTGGTATTCTACATAAACATCTGATTTTAATAAAAAAATGTTTTTATTGTAAGCTGAAATAAAAATGTATTTACAGGGGAGGCCACATGGTGGAGGGGGGGAAGTTCTAGCTAATCTGAAGAAAGATTTGATAGTTTGGGATGTTTTAGTGAGGGAAAAATTAATTATTGTGGAGTATGCTGCTGTTCTACACACAGAGCTATTTATGCTGTGTGCCATAGAGTATATGCATATGTCTGCTTGTGTGTGTATGTATATAGATATGCACAATATAATTACTTCTAAATCGTAGAATTATAGAATGGTTTGGGTTGGAATGGACCTTAAAGATCATCCAGTTCCAACCCCCCCTGCTATGGGCCGGCATACCTTCCACTAGACCAGGTCACTGAAAGCCCCATCCAACCTGGCCTTGAACACTTCCAGGGATGGGGCATCCACAGCTTCTCTGTGCAGCCTGTTCCAGTGCCTCACCACCCTCACAGTAAAGAATTTCCTCCTTATATCTAATCTAAGTCTACCCTCTTCCAGTTTAAAGCCATTACCCCTATGTCCTATCACTACATTCCCTTGCCAAAAGTCCCTCTCCAGCTTTCTTGTAGGCCCTTTTTAGGTACTGGAAGGCCGCTATAAGATCTCCCTGGTCTCACGAGTGCAGAGTAGAGGAGCAGAATCACCTCCCTTGAGCAGCTGGCCATGCTTCTTTTGAGGCAGCCCAGGATGTGATTGGCTTTCTGGGCTGCAAGTGTGTATTGCTGGCTCATGTTGTGCATCTTGTCAGCCAACACCCTGAAGTCCTTCTCCTCAGGGCTGCTGTCAATCCATTCTCCTCCTAGCCTGAATTTGTGCCTGGGGTTGCCCCAGCCTGTGTGCAGGACCTTGGCCTGGTCGAACTGCATGAGGTTGGCACGGGCCTACCTCTCCAGCCTGTCAAGGTCCTTCAGGATGGCATCCCTCCCTTCCAGCGCGTCGATGGCACCACACAGCTTGGTGTCATTGACAAACTTGCTGAGGATGCAGGCTATGCCGCTCTCCATGTCGCTGACAAAAATGTTAAACAGAGCCGGTCCCGATACCGACCCCTGAGGAATGCCAGTTGTTGCCATTCTCCACTTAGACTTCGAGCTGTTGACTGCAACTCTTTGAGTGCAGTCATCCAGCCAATTCCTTATCCACTGGGTGGTCTATCTGTCAAATCTATGTCTCTCCAGTTTGAAGACAAGGATGTTGTGTGGGACATTGTCAAATGGTGACTCCTTTTTAAGTGGTGAAATTATCTATATTATTGTGGGTTGTTATGGATTTTTTTTTTTTTTTTGAGTTAAGGATTGAGTTAATTTCAACATACCCAAATTCTAGTTGTTTTTTTCCTTGGCATGGTCGTCTGCAAATAGCTTAATACAATATAAATCAAGAATGCTTTAAAAAAGTTAATATTAAATCTAGTACTGAATGAAGCCCACATTAAAATCCATTGCAGAACTTTAAAGAAAGAGAAAAAATGAAGTGTTAATATTTATTTGTGAATGCAGATGATTTTATTCTTACTGTCTCTCATTTGGTGCTACGACAAAAGCTGTGATTTATTTTGCTCTGTTAATATGTGTATGTCACATTCTCAGCTGCTGTAAATGTGTGCAGGCTCACTCAATGAGAATGCCTGCTAAATCTTCAAAGAAAGTCCTTTATGGACTATATTATAGGTGGGGCTGCCATTGCTACCTATTAAAGCGGTCTGGCTTTCATTACAAGTCCCTGTTATACCTTGGCCACAATTTAGCTCTTTAGGCTGCAAGTTCTGTTGTGTTGGTTGTCTTTTTCCCCTACATTGAGTGTCTCCTTCATTTTGCTGATGTTAAGAAAGAAAACAAAGCCTGGTTTTGCTCATGTCCACATAGTTTCATAGACTTGAAATATGGACAAATTATATCCAATACATGTCTTGTTGTGTAAAGGTTTTCTTAAATTTTGACACTCTACAGGCTATATCTGTTCTTCGTGCTTGGGAGAGGCTTCAGGTATAATTCTGAAGATTTTTTCCTAACCTTGTACTGGCAGGTTGAAAAACAGGGGCCAAGAGGAGAGAGGCAAAGAAGATTAAGATAAGTAACCAGGGAGGGAGTCAAGAACTGAGGAGATCTGACAGGTGGAAATATAGAGCATAATAGATCTGATTCTGTGTTACCTCTTATTCTGTCTAAAGTAATTTATCTCAGGAACTTGTTGTGAGCCTGGAGTATTCTTGACCTGGACGTTCCTTTCAGAAAATAGTGGATGTCATCAAACCTATGGTGTTTAACCCAAGCAAAGGGTTGAAACTCGCTCTTGGACTGTCTTGTTCAGCCATGCCATGTAGTTAGAATACTAATTTTGGTTAGGTGTCTGGATAGTGTTTTTCATAGGACTCTTTCAATAGCTAGTGTGGGCTGTGCGGAATCAGCACACTTCATAGTGATTACTTAGGAAATGAAGCTGTTACCTGAGTAAAAAATTGCTTTTATCAGTTGTTGCATCACTTAAAAAACATGTAATTACTGAAGCAGGAGGAAAAAGAATAGTCTCATGATTAAGGACCAAATACTCAAGAGTGACATTAAATGCAATATTAAAGATTTACATACGTGGGGAACATTGGCCTGTGTGCACTGAATGGATTCAGTGGAAAAATGGTACATAATCAGAAAATCTTGACGTCACTGTCAGAGTAATAAGTATACAGAAGGGGCTGAGCTGGCTTGCATAGATGGCTTTCCTAACTTTTGAACGGCTATTTTAGAAGCCTTACTGATTGTCCTGTAACTGTATTTGGAAAATAATATATATGTGATTGCAAAGAACTTTTCAAGAGCAGACCATGTGTTTATAATCTATCATGTAAACAAAATAAAAATGTTAAAGATATTCTCATATGGAAAGTCCACTATTAATCTATTGACATTAAGATTGTAATCTCCCCCTTCCACTCCAGAAAATAAATAATAGATTACTGAAGTTTAATTCTGTTTCAAAAGCCTTAGATGCAAACAAGATGTATCAATAAAATGGTTTAGTTAATGATTTCAGCATTTTTGAATTTTGAAGTTGAACATAAAGAAGCCGTGGTAATAGAATATCTTTACAAATAAAATGCCACATAAAATAAGTATAAGTTGGTACATAAAGTAAATGCTATATTGAGTTAACAGATAAAAGATTACTCATGTTTATTCAATAACAAGGAATGAACTGAAGGGAAAATAGTTTTCTGAAAAGGAGGGTTTATTCCCTCTGTCTTAAGGAGCTTTCTGTATCCAGACTTAATGATCCATTACCTGTGTCAATGGCACAACCATTTGGTGCAATTTTTGTATATTCTCCAGAAATACAGTTGGGGTTTTGCTTTCCACAGATGGGAATTTTAGATGACTTAACTGATGCATCATTTTAATTTATATAAGCGTATGATTAACAATGTCATGATTGTATTTATGAAATTAAATAATATCTCACTTGTAAAAATAATTTATTTTATGAAATGCTGTATGAATGTGATCTCTGGTTTTACCTCTCATTCTCTTCTTTACAGGACTTATTGCATGTTTTGTTATTCTGTTTGTTCTGTAACTGTATCTACAAAGTTCTCTTTGTCGCAAACACAGTTTTACCTGACTGCATCTATACATCACATGTCTGTACCTGTTCAGGCTTCCCAGGTTGATGTCCTCTATTTAACTGCCTGCATTTCTCATTCTTGTTTCCTTCCTGTTTGTTTTTATTTGGATCATATATTTGCAAGTTTAAAAACAAACCCATGAGCTTGGCATCTGACAATCTTGCAAACTCATCTTGTGACCTAAGCGCTCTGTGGGCTTTTCTATTTCGTACGTGTATCCTCACTAGCACTGAAAGGTTCTGCTGATGTAACAACCTGGTGCTGCTGCTTACAAATTCTGTGTGGGTGAAAAGGTTATATTCATTTCTTAACCAGAGGAGCAGTGAAGAGTGTCTGGCAGTGGCCTTATTGTGTTTCTCTGTGCTCTGGAAGACCTCTGCAGGGGAAGATCTTACTGCAAGTTTGTTCAAATAAAGAGAAAAATAGGCTTGGTGTTGGAGTGTGTGAGATGCAGCTGTTCTGTGAGATTGAAAGCTCTGTATCTAAAAAGCATAGCCCAGATCTTGAATCCCAGCAGAAAGATAGCTGCCACCATGGGCTGTATATGATTCTTGCTGTACCTGACACTGTTGAGTAGAGGCATCTTAGTTACAGCCATCTTTCCAGGGAGGTTCGCAGTCTTGCATTTCCATAACGAGTAGTTCTGTGCCTTTCAAATACTGTCTTCTCCATCTCTCCATGGATCTGACTCACTCAGTGCAGTGGACATTGTAGTGATAGAGGACATCAAGGGAAGAAGAAAGGAAGAGAATATGGAGATAGCAATACACATTTCCTCTCCTGTCTCTCTGTCCACATTGATTTCACTGAGGCAAGAAGCAACAATTTTTAGTAGAGTAATTTTTTAATCTCATAAAAAAACCTCAAATTGCTTCAGAATTAGATGTGCATACGGATTGAGTTTGTTTCACCTAGAAATTAGAGTTTAGTACAGTGGTCATGAAAATTTAGTAAAAAAATCACGGTCTAACAAGTGTGAATGTACTTGTCTCTGTTTCTATCAGATCCTAACTGACATAGAAGTTAAATTTTTACTGTCAGCATGAAAATCAAGGTTTTAAGACTATGTTATTTTTATTTGTAGAGAGTACAAAAATCCTTTAGATGATAGAAGTATTGGTTTTTGCAGATTTTTTTCTTATTGGCTGTACTTTGTTACTTAGTGTTGATTTCAGTATAAACAGCAAGAACAAAAAAAGTTGTTATATTCATTTGGAGTAGGTACAGTGAATAATGTCATACTTCTGACTGTAAGCACGTCCCCTTTTAAAACTGGGAACCCTAAAGCTTTTACAGCATGGATTTGTTTGTTTTTATTGTTGATATCTCCTACTAAATATCATATTGGGTATCTTTCTTTGGGAGGATTTTTCTTTTAGAGTGGGTTTTTTTTTGCATTCTTTACACTTTCCTAAGTACCCCTCTTCTTCCATGTATGTCTCCCTGATTTGATGTGCTAACTTTTTAAGAAATAATGAAGACTGTTAATTTGAAATGTATTTGGGCACCCAATATGTTTTGCAAGAGTTTGCAAAAAATGTGTAATTGGATGCCTAATTTGAATACACAGTGACAAGATTGTTCATAGCAGTTGAACTGATCACCTGCAAAAAACAGATAAGTGCATTGCAGACCATGCATGAAAATTCTGGCTTGTATACAGAGTTTCTAAGGAAATTTTAACTTTCTGAGGTTTGTAGTTTGTTTGTTTGTTTTTAAAGGGTTTGTATTGTAACACCTGAACATGCATTTGGATTACTAACCAACAGAGACATTTTGTTTATTATAAGATTTAATAATATAGAAACTAAACTTTAGGTGCCCTGGTCCTTTAGCTAATGAAAGAAGGAATAATTATAATTGTGGTATATAACAATGAGCTAAACTGTCAAAGATTAGCTTTAGGTATAGAAAAATAAAATCCTTGTGACCTATTTTTAAACTGAAGAATTTAAACTTTGCTATTTATCTCCATTCCCTACTCTAGTCCTTAAAACTTTGATATTATTGTTGTTTTTAATTGAGGGACATCTTACTATTGTTTGGTCTCCTGTTGAGAAGCACAATGCTTATCTGACTTATTACTGTATACATGAATCTAAGAAGTCTAAGTATTTTTTCATCTAATGTCATGAGGAATATTAACTAGGGCAGCAATCTCTTAGTAAAAGATTACTTCTACAGTAATAGTTTTACGATATTCATTTCAAATAATACTATTTTAGTGATAAAACAGCATAAAAGGGCATGAACTATTTATTATTCATATTGTTAAAAGCTTTATTTATGAAAGCGCAGTAGGGTAATAGATAATGAAAAGTAAATATTATGTTTCTTCTTTACCCTCAAGCATAAAGTTACAGCATCCTCAAACTGGCAGACATGACTGCTTGGCTGCACTAATTTGCATAACTTGTCAAGAAATTGTGTCTAGAAATAGATGACAGAAAGAATTTTGAAACCTTAGGTATCTCCTTATAGATTATGAGAATCTTCAGTGGGGAAAATAACCAGTTAGTTCGCAGAGAGGGTTCCAGGTTTGATTAGAGCAGGAGATGGAGAGAAGCTCAAAAGTTAGTCTTTATGGTTGATGTTCTGTGGTAAAAGCTGAGATCAGTTAAATCATTATATGCCATCAGCAGAGACATGCTGTTAGACAGCCAGGACTGGGTGTTGATTTGGTGGGTATGGTTTTCTTTTTATAAGAATTACATAGAAATGTTTGATCTCCTGTTGTACCAAAATGTCCTCACTATTTGAAGTAGTCCCTGTTTCCCCACTCACAATTGTCATTACTACCTAGAAGTCACTTCTGGATTTAGCTTTAAAAAACAAATACACATGTGCGTGCACACACACACAAACCCCCACTCATAAGAGCGTAATATTATTCTATTGTATCTGTAGGAAGATAATTATATACATCAGAAAGATATGATGGATCCAGTTGATTGGGTCTGTGATTGCCAATATTACATTTGGAAGACACTTGAATCTGCAGAAAAGATCTGGTGCCAGAATGCCTAGTGAAAAAAATGACCACGTTACTGCTTTCATCCTGTCTCTTAACGTCTTTGGAACTTCGGGGTTTCTGCATCCCCTCTGCAACAGTTACATAAGCTAAAGCCCTGTGTACAGTGGAGTTTTCTGCATGTGACTTTTTGTGTGTACAGTAGTTTTTCTTAACCGGTGAAAGCCTTGGGATAATTTTGCTTAATGCTGGTGGTCAAAATCAGAACCAGAGAGCAAGAGTCATTGAAAAATTCCATGCGTTAACTAAATATTATTCTGGGGAAAGGGAATCTTCATCTTTGTGCTTCGGGGTTCTCATCAAACATGTGTCTTGCATTACCTTTTGCTAAATAATTCTTTGACTGTTTTTGCTTGTGTTAAACAATCAGGAACAAATTTGGCATGTAGTTTGTTTACTGCTTAACAATGAGGACCACTCAACAATTAGAAAGTTTGTCCTAGACTTCAGGCTGCAGATAATATCTCTAGCTTCCTTTTTATTTATTTTTTTTAAAAAATTGTTTAAAGCACAGTTCCAGAATCCAGACTAAAGAGGAGCTGTGTATTGTGTCTGAGGCTTTAGATCTTGTAGAGATTGGATTTATCAACCTTTTGTTGTTCTGCCTTTAAATGGCGTCACTTGTCTGTAGCCTGTGGGCCCAGACTATGCAGCTGATTTATTTTATTGTTTTATTTTTAAATGTGGGAATTGCTTTAGGCATTTATGCTAATATTCGTATTTTCTGAATTAGTGTTGTATTGTTACAGCCATTCTATTGGAGGAAACTATAGTATTCATGCAATTGACTTAAATGGGAATGAAATGCATAATAAAGATTAGTATAAAGTTTGACATAAAACATACATTTTAAATAAAGCCAGACAAAACTAGTAGCCGCTACAGAAAAGCACTTTAACTGTTGCTGTTGTGTGCCCATTCAGCTGACAGTCATGCTCTTTGGTACTTATTCAATGTTGTTGTAGTTCAGAATTTTGGCAGCAAAGACAACTTGTTCTTCACAGGGACAGTGCTGCTTTTCCCCTCTGATCGCTAGTAAAATGTAGCATTCAGTAAATGATTATTCTCATGTCCATCAGCTCACTTTCAGAAAAAGCAGCTGCTTTTTCCTGCTAACTTTAGGCTGATTTCCTTTTAGAGTACAGGACTTGAAGGGATTTACTAGGCCACTAAATCTGGTCCTATAGTGGGATTCATGGGAATCATACCCCCTAAGAAATCAAGCTCTAGCCTGCATTGTAACCACATAGTTAATTTATTTAATTCTTTTTTTCTCTAGCGTTGGTCCCCTTGCTGTATTTGTAGACCCGATCTCAGTAGCTCTCTGAGCTTTAGATTGCTGATGGGTGGTAGAAACAGGGATTTCACAATTTGAAGTGAATATGGTAGCATATGAGTGCTGACACCATTAAAAGTAGGAGAGTCCCAAGAACAGACTTCAGCTAATCCTTGCTCTTTGGGCCTCCAAGAGCAAACAATGTAGTTCTGTTTCCTTTGAAAAGGTCAAGTTTTGCACTCTTCCTTGGTGCTAGGTATGTTCACACCTTAACGTAGTTGTAACATGGTTTTAGGGAAGATGATTTAACAAAGGTGTTTTACTCTTTGTTTTATTTTGCTTTGTTTTACTCCTGGCCATCATAATAGCCTGCATCTGTTCCATTGGTATGTCATTTTTCCAGAATATGAGTGACAAGAAAAGTGCACATTTACTCCAGATGAGCTCTTGCCACTTTATAT
Organism: Ardeotis arabs; assembly: GCA_011801015.1. Taxonomy (NCBI): domain Eukaryota; kingdom Metazoa; phylum Chordata; class Aves; order Otidiformes; family Otididae; genus Ardeotis; species Ardeotis arabs. The sequence continues at coordinate 32,695 of JAAGAY010136161.1, read as the reverse complement.
GACTATTGTTATTTCCTTTTAGGACTTTTGGAATGGGTTTGCATTCATTTTTAATTCACTTTTTTCGTCAGCTTTAGGATAGTATTCTTGTACAAAACAAAGGCAACAGAGGACCGCCTCTATACATTGAGGACAGCAGCAAACTTAAGTTATTCTGTTATTGTGAGATGTTTCAGATTTGAGCAAAAGCCATAATGTTGGGGGCTGGAATCAACAGCTTCCCCGAAATCTTCCATACCAAATACAGTCTTGTCGGCATTGTCGGAGTGGACAGCATTAAGGAGAAATGTTTGAACTTTTGCTACGTAACATACCACATTGTTTCTTTGTGTTGCTCTGCCTTTTCCGGAAATATGGTTTGGTAGCAACACCACTTAGAGAGTTTCAGGGTTTGTTTTAAATTTTGTACCCACTTTTTTTTTTCTGATAAAATGCAAGATATTTCTTTGGTTGTTATTAGAGATGTACATTGCAATGTAGCTGTTAGAAAGATTTGATCCATACCTTGCTACTCAAGATCTATTCTATTTTGTAAATCTTTTGTAGCTGCAAAGAAGTAAATAGATAATGGCTTCTTTCTACAACAAGAACATCTCATATTATTTGCCCTGGCTTTATCTCATTTCCAGGCTTAAATTATATTTTTGTTCCATTTAAAGTTGATTATAGTCTATTAGAAGGGTAGTTTTGTAATTATATTTTATTTTATTATATAATTATATTTTTCTGAATTATGGTAGTTTTCCCTTTGAATTCAGAAAATCTGACCATCATATCGTATTTCAGTCCATTTGACTTCAATTTTAAATTCCTAATAATATATTACATGGATTAGACAATTGCATAGGAATTTCTTGCTAGTTTCTGACAGATGACATCGATAGCTATGCCTTGAATTTAGGTCTTTAACCTTGTGAATGACGTACTGGAATTGTACTGTTAAACTTTTTCAGTTCTTGAGCAGAATGTGGTATTTTCACTTCACTGAAACTAGTTAGGAATTTATGAGGAAAATAGGATGAAATACCTTCTTGACCAATGGTTATAATGGTTTAAGGGAAAAAAAAAATAATTAATAAAAGAATTGGCCAGCCAACCACATTCTCAGAAAACCTATACTGCAAGCACCAGGAGTTTCTCAAGTTTCCTTCCCTAAGCAGTCCCAGTGGCAGAGTTCTGGGTCAGGCTTTTACTTCTTTTCAGCTTCTCCTCAAACATCAACATACAAACCTGTGTCTGAAAACTTAAGTGAATCAAAGCTGGCCACAGGGCAAACATCTTGTGGATACCTATATGGTTTTTTAAGATATTAATTGGATCATTACTTTCTTTACTCTGGCTAAATTAATTCTACTTTTTCAAATCTTATTTATCCTAATTAATTTCTAAATAATTTTGACAGTGGGGCTGTAGGTGATACAGCAGCTTAGTGCTAAGATAGGAACTGTGTAACTTGAAAAAAATACTGTATGCTTCCTGACAACAATGTAAAAAGAACTTGAACTTACAGTTTTAATTATCTGGCTTTTCTTCTTTCCTCAAAGTGATTCACAAAGGTTTTCTTCAGTGTTTAGTACAGTGTAAAACTCAGCAACCTTAGTAGGTTAAATATTAACCTCTTTCATCTACATAACGGTTGTAGACCTACATTGAAATGTACTTCATCTAGAATCACGTTGTTTTATAGATAAGGATCCTTTCCTGTCATTACTTGCTTCTCATAGTAATGATATAAAATTTAAAGTAAGTTGAATTCAAACAGTTTAGAGCCCTGTGGAAGACTGTATGACTTTATGCTTGCAAAGCAAATATGTATGAAAGTGGATTTTAGTGGCTAATTTTAACACCCTAAAGCAAGACGTTTTGATGGCTTGATTTTTATTTTTTTGTTTATTTTAAAAACAAAAAAGCTTTGAGATCTTTTACATTCCCTAAAAGTGATCAAAGAAAATCCCAATATGTACGTGGTTATTTTGCTTTTTAAATAAAATTCGTATTGGCGCCTACTACGTCAAACATTCAAATAAAATACAAATTCTCACAGTTTTAGCTTACATCAAAGATGGAAATTATTGTGTGGTTTTGGAAACCAAAGCAATTCCAAGATAGACACAGTTGGAATTTTTTTTTTATATGACAGCCTGTTTCATACACTTAGTAACATCAGTGTGAAGTTGAAATTGTGCATCCTAATGAAGGAGGAAGTCCAGGAGAACTTTTATAGTGTCTCTCTTAGGATTAAGATTCAACTAGGTGACAGTTACTCTTGTGATGGATTTATGCAACAGAAGCAAACTTAAAAAATAATAAAATTGCTAATTTTTAGATGTGTATATAGACTACAAGGTACTATTTATTGAATTTGTTGTTAGTAATGTGAAATATCTTGTATATTTTCCTGCAGATTAATACTAATAGTTGGATTTCTTTTGGCAGGTTGTCAAGTTGTTAAGTAACAAAAGATCTCAAGCTGTTGGAATATTAATGTCTAGCCTTCATTTAGATATGAAGGACATTCAGCACGGTAAGTGAAATAAGTTTTGTTAATTCTAGCTCAGATCACATAATTAATAATCTGGAAATGCTAATTATTTCTTTCTATTGGTATGTAAAATAAATTCATAAGAGGCTTTTTTTTTTTACACTCTAGTTTTCTGCAAATATCTTGTTCTGGCAATTATTTTCCCCTTTCTAGTAACATATTCCCTTGTCCTGTATAGAAAATAAAACTGTTTATTTGCAGAATTGCCACCTATAATTTTTGACATCAGTTATCTAAGTGGTATAAAATATAGACACTTTGATTTTGGTCTTTCTGAGGAAGAAAGTGTGATGTGTTGTTTATTTTAATTCAGATAGCCTCAGGACATATCCAAAAAAAAAAAGTGAATTATAATATTTAATTGATCTACTAGATAAAATAGTTCCTATATTTCTGTTACCACAAACAGTGGAGTTCTTTTATCTTCAACAGCATTTTTCATAAGGGAAATGTTTGGGGGGAGTGTAATACTTTTCACATTTATGCTAAGAGACAGTAGTGCAAAAAGGTGAAAAGTGGAACTGCATTTATATTCAGAGCATCCCGTATGTTTCCCAAAGGCTTTGGATAGATTTGAAGCAGATTGAATTATCCTGTGAAGTGCCAGTCTATCTATTAAATAAATGTGGTTTCAAGTATAACGCAGACTTCATAAATCACAAAAACATCTTGCGAACTTTCTAAACTACATATTTACAGCTATGCATTCAGTTTACTATGATTTGCTTATTTTGTGAAATTATTCATAAATAAAACAAATTTCAGAGCAGTCTGTCAGCTAGTGAGTAACTCTTAATCACAGTTTTAAGTTTTTATTAAACTGTTTTGATGGTTACTAGACTTCCTCAAGCTGAAGCACTTAAGATGGTAGTCATAGAGCAAGGCGCCAGTACTGGCGCCAAGAAGTACTTGGTATTTCCAAAGCTGGCAGATGTAGTTCAGTTAAGTCATAGAGCAAAATCTGAAAACAATGATATGGTCCTTTCCTTCAGTCAAATATTCAACTTGGTTTCAGTTAATAATGAGAACCTTATGAACAAAGGAGTCCGCCTAACATCTGTGTCTGTGGTAAAGCCAACACGAGTTCATTGAAAATTTGCTTGCTTAACATGCAACACTAACAATAACATGGCATGAATGTCAGTAGTTGAAGGGGTCAAACAATATTATGCTTAACCTTTATCCTATTACAATATTAAGCACACATGATCATCTAAGAGCTGTGTGCGGATTTTGTGTTTTCCTCTTTCAATAGCTGTTCTCTAAAACCAAAAGTCTCTGCAAAGGGGAATTTAGTAGTACTTTTATTCCTTTGCTGTGCAGAGGTGATTGAACAAACATGAGTGAACTTTTGTATGGCGAAGGAATTTGTGGAAATGTTTGGAAGATCCTGGCGTTAAAAATATTTTTTTTTCTAAGAACATAAAATAGGCATGGAGGAAAAGTGGTGAGGAGCAGGAAAGAAATTTGTGTGGTGGAGGCAAGGAAAGTAGAGATCCTGCCAAGAAGTATTTCTAGCATCAGTCACTCCAGGCAGAGTTCTCAGAGTGATCGAACCATAGAGCCCGTGGAGAAATTGTAAAATCACAAGCCCAAGTATTTAGCTTCACCTTTATGTATGCGCTATTTTTACTTGTTTGTTAAAAAGTAAGAGTTTTACATATTTTTGAGTTTTATAGCTTACTGGTTCATCTGCTGCAATTTGAATATACTAACCAGAAGGTGCTATCAAAAATTAAAATAATATGGCACTTGATACAATTGTATCTTTAATATTTAAAATGTATCGCAATAACTACAGCAAAAAAGGTGATCAGTGTTCTTTGTCCCCTGGACCAGGGTTTTAGTGGTGGTCTTGAGTTTTTTTGCTGTGTTTAATGTACAGTGACATGTACATTTACCTATATGTCACTCAGTACAACACAAGCAATATTTTTAAATAAATTTGAAAAGCAGTCAAATGAAACTCACCCCCCTCCCCCTGACAATTTATAGGCTTTCTTGTAAATATTCCCTATATTACTTATAAAACATATCTGTAGGATACAGGGTTCCTGCAAAGTGCAGAAGAATTGTAATTTATTTCAGGTTTTTTGTTGTTGTGGTTTTTGGTTTGGGGTTTTTTTTGTTGGTTTTTTTGTTGTTTTGGGGTTTTTTTGTTTTTTTTTTTTTACTGGCCATAGGAAAGCACACAGAAAGAGAGAGAAACTTTCAATGCAGTGTGGTATTCAGTCCATTTCTTGGTTTGCATGCTATTGTGTCTTATTTTTCTGATGGTTTAGACAAATTTCAAAATGTTACAGGAACAGAAGGGAAAACAATTGTGCTGGGTGTTAATTCACTTAATAAATTTAGGATTTCAAATTTTAATTCATACTGTGTTTAACTGGAGAGCTTAAAATAACTTGTAATTTTTTTTTTGTTTAGGATTTTTTGGTGTATTTCTGCTTGCTTTTAAAATACAGAACAATGGTGAAATATTGTCTGCAAAGACTAATCCTTGATGAAAGATTGTTTTGGAAACTTCAACATTTGAATAATTTCTGATATTTTATTAACTAATCTTGAATGCTTAGCTACTTTTTCATGCATGTGTGATCAGATGGCATTTAACGGAAGAAAGGAATATTATAGTATATGCTAAATAACTTTCTTTGGTGATCATGATATCCTTCTAAGTGTCTGCTTGTAGAATTAGATTTGTCTGCTCCCAGCTTTGAAATAGGTTTAGTAGGACAAACTCCTAAACCTTGGCTGCTTTTAAAATATTTTTACTGTGTGGAAGCAGTAGTTGTAATAATCAGACCACATTTGTACTGAACTCTAGTGCATCTTTCTAGTAGTGCTTTAAAGTAGAGTAGGTTGATTTTTGTTGTTGTTACAGGGTTTTTTTTAGTAGATTCTAATTGCTAACAGAGCTCCCGGCTATTTTATGCAGTCTATACTGGAACTGGTAATGGTCTCTTTAGTCGCGGTGCCATTTCTCTGTGTTCTTAGTACAAAATGAGTCCTCTTCTCAAGGTTTCTCTGGTTTCACATAAGATTTTACTGACGCCTATTTTTTTTTTTACAATCATCTATCAACTATGCAAAACACTTTATCCAGCATTTTACTTTTTTATTTTTAGTATACCGCAAATATCCTTTGTCCAGTATTATGTTCCCACTGGAAATATAGCTGTGTTTGGCTGCGCTGTACAGCCAAAGCTTGAGAAATGCCAAACCAGCACTTCTTGCCTATTTTTTAACTTTATAACTCAGGTTTTGTTCCTAGAGAAAACACTTTGGTTTTAACATTGGTATTTTCATTTTTTTCCTTTATGTTTCAGAGATGCAACTTGTGCTTAGATTAGAGCTCCAACAAGATTCTAGTTAACTGCATAATCTGTGATGAATACCCCATATATTAATATATAACTGCATGTTAAGCTTGTGTCTGCATTTAGGGTCCATGTCTCTTATCTAAGATATCTCCTTTTAATAAGATTGTCTGTCATCACGTGAAATGTAACAACTATTTGAAATTGTAACTACGTTGCAGAGAATGTGATTGTCGGAGCCTTCCCCATTCCCCTTTGTTGTAAAGGTACAATGTATCCTCCGCTCTGTTTGAGCGTTTGCGGCTGTTAAGAAGTGCAATAAGAACAGCAAAAACTTAGTCTCTGTGTGTGGAAAAATAGAAGGAAAAAATTCAACTCAAGATGTGAGCTTGAAAAAAAGCTAATTTTATATTTCATGCAGATAAATATTACATTTACTACACAGTTACATTTATATCTAGTATTTATTTCCAAAATGGAAATTAATCTTTTGTTCAGTAAAATCAACTTCGCCTGAGTGTGCCTTGTAAATGTTGAAAGTCTGGCAAAAACAGCGTATACAGTTCTCCTTCTTTTGAAGTTGTCTGTAATCTTTTCCAAGTCAGTACATTTCTCTTAGCAGGGTTTATCATTTCAGGCACTGTGTTAACCTCTGGCATGGCTGCAGTGCTCCAACTATATTTCCATAAGGTTTTGCATAACACCTTCTGGTTGCCCTGGCTCCATTGAAAGTAATTTAGAGATTTCTGCCTCTGAATTTTGGACCACCTTTCTCGTATCCTCATTTAATAAGTCATTTCCTCCCTCCCCCCTCCAAGACACTGGTAATCTACAGAATTTGGTGGAGCTACCTGTCTCACTCTGATTTTTTTTTATTTTTTTTTTTTTTTTTTTTTAATAATCTGTAAGACCAAGCCTCTCTTTATTACAGCTGTCAACTCATTGTTGGTCAGTGATAGTAGGAAAGGAGGTTATATAAAAGAATAGAATAGGAAAAATAGAAAAAGGGCAGGCAGATTCACCTAACAGCTGGTAAAGCCCAACTTTTTAATCTGGATTTGAGATTATTTTACTGAAAGTTGCACTTGCGGTAGAGCTTACTCTGCTAGCAGAAATACAACTTTGAACAACAGACACATCTTCTGCCCTGAATTCAAGACAGATGTGCAGGAAATGAACATACTTTAAATATTAGTGGGCTAAATAAATGTTTATTCTTTTGTATTTGGCTATTAGTAATAAAGGACCATGAGAAAATCTTGGTTATGTTTTCTTACTTTACTGCTCACACTGATGCTTAGAAATTATGAGCTCGGAGAGACTTTGTCAAAGGTTAACTGGATTATTTCATTGGAGGAGGAGGATAAAATGTCTCTTACGCTATATTATTTAAATGTTCTTTGCAGGAATACTTCACACATTGAAGTATCATGTAATCTCAGTAGTCATAGGTCCAAGAGATGCTCTAAGTGGAAAGCAATCAGGAAAGAAAAAGTCAACATCTGGAAAATAAGACTCATTATTAGTGTATCTTATGGAAGATCCAAAGGTGATCTGAGCATTATTTATCCTAATAACAATGTATGTGTATAAACATAATAATTTGAAACTCATAATACTAAATTATTTGTCAAGAATAGATCTCTTCCCAAAAAGATGTTTTACTGTTTGAAGTTATGAGGACAAAACAATACATGATTGGATCAAGTTCTTAGGGCATTGTCATGCTGGAAGGTAAACCAGCTGCCCAGAATTGTTATTTCTGTCCACTTAAGTTAGGAAGAAAATCCTGGATATAAGAAGATATATAGAACCGTTTTTTCTGTCAGATGGCAAGTTGATATTTCTTTATTAAAGGAATGATCCATAAAGCGATTGCAGTCAGTGCAGGTTCATTACAAAGTCTGAAGCTTTACCTATTTGTTCTGGCTTATGAATTGAGAATTAAAATTCTTTAAACATTTTTTCTCAATCAAATATTGTGCATTTATACACCTAAAAACTTAAAAGATTATGGCTTAAGCTTCCCCTCTGACAGCCTTTCCAACACATGTTTAGATTCTTCTGAGGCACCACCAAGGAAAGATTGGTTGTTGTTCTGTCCTGTGAACTAGCACTTCCTCAAACCTTCACACCATAATCCTCAGTTTTATTCCTCTATTTCTTCTTAGCTTTGTGCTACTCTATTCATTACATGATGCTTGATGTTAGATTGCAAACTTGCATATTTTTATTTGCTTCTAATTACTTTACAAGCTCCTATTGTGAAATTATTGGTAAGGAAAACAATGGAACATACAAAATTACTTTTATAAAAGACAGACTAGAGTTAAATTAGAGTGCCATACATATGTGTTGCTGCAAATGTTTCTATTGCTTTGATGCTGTTAGTGTGCCCACAGTGTTCTGTACTGAGCAGCCAAAAGCAATTCTGGAGCCCTTGTCTGGGCTCTCCTGCCAGAGGCAGCTAGTGAGGGAGGACAACAAAGGTCCTTGGAGACAGGTGGGGTTTCTAAGGGATGTGGCGTAAACCCCTAAGCTGTGGGTGAAAGCCCTGAAAGCCAGTCCTGAGTATTGAAAGCGTGCCTCAAGTCCTCTTTCTGTCCTCTGAGATTTTCTGAAGCTTAGTTCACAGTAATAAAAGGCCAATAAAGCAATAACAGCAGCTGTTAAGGCATAAATACAACCTCAGCGATTATTTTTTTAAGTATTCATGCAACACATCAAGATAATGAAGGACAGAAATATTCATATCACCAAGAAAGAAACTGAATGTTTTGTGTGACACATCCTTTTGGAATTTACAATTAAAAATACATTTATAGAATTAAACTAGTTTTCTATAATGCAAAATACATTTTAAAGAAGTTAGGTTTTTTTTTTTAAATGAGGAAAATCATATTGATTTTTTTCACAATATTTGAATCAGCAGAGACTAATTACTGCCACATTGGATAGTTTGGATAATTAAAGATTTTTGTTGTTGTTAAGAACATATGAATGTAATTTAATAGAGCAGTTTTGTAAGAAACTGTAACTGCATTGTTTGTCTGTTGTTTCAGTTGAAACAGTTTATTTTTTTTCTTGGAAGTCTGATTAACTTTGAAACTCTGAGAGAAAAGTTTCAGGAAAGTTCTATTCTCCCAAAGGAAAAAAAGCAGTACTTTTATTTCTCATTTGTGTACCATATAGTCACCATAAAGGGGATGATTAAAAAATTCTAAGCACAAAAGCAACAGAATGTATGCTATTAGCTTTAGTACCATCCAAAAATTGGGGGGGAAGGAGGGAGAAAAAGAGCACCTGGTCTCCTTTCCATAGCAGAAATATTTTCCAGTGGTCATACTTTTATACATTGCTGAACTACATAGAGATTTTTACATTATGAAAATTAAGAAAGGCTGATTAATAGACTAAGACCATCCAATAACTCAATCACACATCTTTTCATTAAGTCAAAAGGTTTAGAAGAAAAGAATGTTTGCCTGGCCACAACACTGTGGTTTTGATTTGTTCATGTGTATGTTAGATTTGAATATGTTTGCACAAACAAAAAATTTGTATTAAAAAGTTGACACCACTTACGTGTATATAGCCACTAAAATTTAATTTAAATACAAGGTAGTTAAAATAAGGATTTAGTAAAACTTGCAAGGTGAATCCCTTTTTTATTTCTTTTCTTTTTTTTATTTTTTTTTTTTAATTTTACATTTAGTGTACCTGTTTTTACTGCATTTTTCTTATACTTCCTCTTTTATGGAAACAATTAAAACAACATGCTGTATTTGATCAAACTGAGATCTGTCTAGCTTACTACCTGATCTCCTGTGTGGATAACCAGAAAAGAAAAAACGGTGGGAAAAAAAAAAAAGTGGCATCATTATGTGATTTTTATAGATCTCTATTTTATCTTTTTGCAGTTGTCATCTTTCTCCAAATTGAAAAGTTTATTTGGAATGATTTTTCATGCGTGTTGTCTATCCTTTCGATTTTCCTTTTCAGAAGTATAGGATCCGTAGTTTTCTTTCTTCTCTTTGCAAACGAGGTGACTAACTCTGGGTGCTATTTTCATAACTTAGGAGTGCCATTATACCTATGCCGTGGTATAACATCATCTTCTATTTTAGGCTCCATTTTTTCTGTATTGTTGCTAACATTCTGTTTGCCCTTTAACTGTTGCTAATTATTGAGCTTATGTTTTCAGACAACTGTGAAAAAAATCTGAGTGTCTTTTTTTTGGGGTAGTCATTGCTAATCTTGTATCTATCACAGTGTTTCTACAATTTGGGTTCTTTTTTTCCATCTACTTTGCACGTACACTGGATATTTGAGAGATCCTTTTGCACATGTTTGTGGTTAGCTTTAAAGTGGCTAGCTTTTATTATCTGCCAACATTACCACTTCACGTTCGTTTAAACAGCACAGGAACCTGCAAAGGTCCTAGTAAGACTTCACTGCTACAACTCTGTACTTTGAAAACTGATAATTCATTTTTGTAATTGATTTCCTATTTTTTGAGCAGTTTTTATTTTTAATCAGAATAGACCTTTCCTCTTATCCTATAACAGCATGATTTTTTCTGAAGCCATACATAAGGATTGTAAGGAGCTTTTTGCAAATCCAGTGTCAGTCTGATCACTCTTACCTGTGCCTTTGACTCTGTTAACGCAGTGCTATTTAACTTGTTGCTCATGAGTGTCTACTGCAAAATGACACGCTATCTCTCTTTCTCGTTACATTGATTTATCTGTAAGTTAAGAAAGCTGTTCTTCCATATAATATAGACATTTTTGAGGCACAGAAGTCAGACTAACTGGTTTGTAGTTTCCAGCACCATCTCAGGAATCCTCTTAAAATTTGCATTTTTATGTTCTGAAGCTTGTTCGATTTGAGAGGGTGCCCAAAACGTGTCACTTGAGAAGTATAGGTCTTGCCTGAGAACCTCTTTGACCTTTTCTGTAGGTGTGAATCCTAACACAAGTACTTTTTGACCTTTTCTGATTCTCTCTCTTTTATGCTCTTTGTACAGCCAGATTATCTGCGTGCCCAACTGTTTCCTGTCAGGCTTCGTACATCTGATGTGTTTGAAAGTGGTTTTATTACTAGCTTTATACATTTGGCAAGTTGGGTTTAGACCTTTTTGTTCTTGTTCAATTTTCACTGAACTTACGAGACATCTTGCTTTTCTATTTTCTTTGGCTGTTTTCCACTTTTTGAAGGGTGTATTTTATTTACAGGTGTCCCCTGTACTCTTACGTTTAATCATATATGTGGTTTTGAGGAGTAGGAATGTGAAAAGACTAGGAAAAGGAGGGTGCTTTTGAATGTTTCAGCCAATTAATGTTTTTTTCTCTGAACCTCTTATGTAGTGTCTGTAAGCTTTCTTGTGACCTCCAAGCTTTTTTACTTTTTTAACTGGCTTTTCATTTTAAGGTAACTCCTCCTTGTAAAGTCTAACTTTGTGGTGTTGCTTTAAAAAATCTTTTTCCTTTATTCTATAAAGAAATTTTATTTAAGACCATTATGGTGTCTCCAGCTGTTTTGTACACTATTCAGAAGTAAATCCAGTGTTGCTTCCCCTCTTAAGATATTTCTGCCTAGTTGCTTTGAGTAGTAATTACAATATCCTAAAATTTAGACTCTATATGATGTCTCAGAAATGAATATTAAACTGATTAAACCTTCTGCTATTTTGTTTGCTATGTTGCATATTGTCTTACGGTTTTTTACTATTTAGGAGTCACTATTAACATGCTTGTTGAGTGATGTGCAGTAGGATACTAACTGTGTTTTCTCTGTTCAGGCATGAACTCCCCCAGCAGGGACTGTGGTAGATCTGTTGTTATGACTGATTGCTTTATCTTAACTGACTCACACTTCCTCCAGTGTTTGTTGCCAATCTTCTGCAGTGACCAGTTACGGTGCCATATTGTGATAGCCTTGTATTATTAGTGCCACACTGGTTAGCGTCCTTCTGTTACGTCTGGAATAGCTGTTAAATCCATCAGTAAATACAAATTTGCCCATTGCGAATGTTAGGTGCCAGGAAACGATACAGAAGCACATCACGTACGCAGCCTGGACTTTTATCTATCGAGCTCAGCTCATCGGGGGCGCTTTCCCGACTCGCCCCCCTGGGTTTACACCAGGTCCTCCCGCTCTCCTCCCCTCCCCAGCCCCTGCCGCCCCCCGCAGCCCGGCCCCCGGTCCCCGCTTCCAGCAGCAGGTGGCAACCGCGGCCTGCGCCGCCGCCGCGGGGCTCCGCGCCCGCTCCCGGGAGAGCCCGGCCCGGCGGGCGGCGGAGCGGAGCCGGGCGGGGATGCTCGGCTTCGTGGCTTCGCCCCGCTGCCCAGCTTTCACCGAGGCGCTGCTCCTCTGCGAGCTTCTCGCCCCGTAAATAGCGTCCTCTTTTAAACAAACACCTTCTGAGCGTAAGGAGGAGAAAGAATGGTGCAAAGGTGGGAGAGTGACTCGTTTGCTGTGTCCATCCGTCATCTGTAGGGTAGGGTAAGAAACTGCAGGAGAAACAGGCAGGGTAGGCAGGGTAAGAAACAGTGCAGGAGAAACTATGGCGAGGTGTTAGAAAATCTTTTTCTGCTGCCGAAATTGTGAAACATTTGGTCTGAGAGCACGCTGTTTCTCATGCTGGAGCCATTCTGCCAGTGTTCCTGTACGAGGTACCTGGGTTTCTCCTAATTTTTCTCTTCTTTATCTTGTTCTGTCATGACCACTAGACAGTGAGAGATCAAGGTTATTTCTGCTGTTCCACAGGAAACCTCCCCATGCACTATGTGTTAGATTTCATTTCAGTGTAATCTGTTTTCTGTTTTTAGAGAAGCTGCGATTGCTTTAGCTACCTGGACACAAAATATAGCTTGATGGCTTTGAACTGAAGCAATACAGAGTGCCCCTTGTAATCTTAAAGCTCTTGGTAGGCCAAATCCAGTCATGATACTGAAATAAATACACATAGGTGATTCCAAATAACAATGGAATTTGGTTTTTTTAGAATGTATATATTTTGGTTTTCCACATATCCAGACATTTGGTTTTGTTGCAGTCCCAGCCCTTATTTCTTTGAGTTATTAATACTAGCTTTTGAGAAACACTTTGGAGCATGAAAAAAGATGGAACTTAAACCATAAACACACATCCTTCTGCCCTCAGTTATCACAGTATTGTGATTTGAATTAGTAAAGCTGTGTCATCTGTCATCTATGCAGCCAAAAATCTTTTTGCGTTATTTTCATAATCCCACCACACTTAGAACATGGACTAAATATCACAAGATCATTACATCATTTTCTTAGCATCTGTAGCTCTTTAATACTTTAACTTCAGAATATTTGGTGAAAGGCTTAACATGCGTTAGTACGATGAAATTCCTGGTGTTTATCCAGACTTCAGACTGGGCAGATATGTAGAATACCAGGCTACGTCTAAACTACTCTCTGCTGTGCCGAAAATAAAATTTTAATTTGATTTGGAGAATAAATTGAGAGTATGTAATTTTATTTTAGTGATATACTACCATCTGACAGAGGGAAATGGAAATTTGCTTTTGAAAGAAAAGCTCCCAAATGTTTTGTATTTGGAATTCTTGATGAAGAAGATTTGTATTTTGACTTGTGATCACAAGAGTTCACAGCAATTATAGATGAATAAACTGAACAGCAATTATAGATAAATGCGGACTTGCTTTGCCTGATTGCTGAATCTCTGTAAGTTTCTGTGTAGTGTTTTCTAACTAGCTCTACTACTATGGATACTGATATCATAATACAAAACTGCCTAGCTTGAACCATAAGCAAGGAAGCAGTTTTGTATGATGCGTTTGAAACATTTGGGAGCTTTTCTTTCAAAAGCAAATTTCCATTTCCCTCTGTCAGATGGTAGTATATCACTAAAATAAAATTACATACTCTCAATTGATGAAACAAGCTTGTTTCTGTGAATGATTGTGAATGACTTCATGGCTAAAAGAATTTCCAGTACTTTCAGTTGTAAGTCATCAAAAGGTAGCAACATTCTGTGTAGTCTGTGTAAAATGATTTAGGCTTGTTGATGTTAGAGAAGACTAGTAGGGAACTTCAGAGGGACCGAGCACAGGGCAAACACGTTGCTCAACTCTAGATTTTTAGAAAGCGCGTTCTAAGCATTTAATCTGGCTGCTAAGTAAGGCAAATCATGTAATATTGCCTGCTAATTTCTGCCTCGAGCCATTAGTTTGTATAAATACGAACATTTTAGCGGTATAAATGATCGTGAGTTCCAGCTGAAGTTCTGACCCTTCAACCTTTTGTTTTCTTTGAAGTCTCTAATAGTTTTGCTGTTGACGTTGATGAGTCTAGGATTTCATACAAATACTTTAGGTGATGGAGAAGTCAATGTATCCCATGAAACATTGTTCAAAAGGTTAATTTCCTTACTTTTAATACTTAGAATATTTTTTTCCATAGTGGATTTGTCAGATTAACTTACTTACATCCTTCATTCTTTCCTGCTCTTGGTCTGTGAAATTACGGAGCCATCTACTTTCGGATGTCTTCTCATGCAGGTATGCGTAAGAACTGTGATCAGGTCACCTCTTAACTTTCTGCTATATAAGCTAAATAGATCAAGTGATTCAACAGAAAGACAAATCCTTGAGGTTATTCTGCTATTTCCTCTGTTAATCTCTTTGATATTCCACCAGCTATAGCTCTAGTCCAAAGATTATTTTGACTTTTAATCACCCTTTGAGAGACAAGGAGTTTTAAGTTAGTCATTGATCATGATTACTAAGTTCTTTGGGTGGGTTTGAGTCTGCTCAGGGAAGAGGAGCTCTCCCGTTAGCATTGCCTCATGGACTTCACTGAGGATTAATTACTATTTTTAGTGTCTTTCTTTTCGATGTTGGTAAAGATATATTTAGTTGCAGTAAGCTGAGAGCAGATTCCTATGGAAGCCTAAGATACTCTCCTTTCTGGTGGTGTTTCATGAGCCATTAAATTTTCAGATCTGAGTTATGCAGTTGTTAACTCATTTAATATTGACCCTTAAGTAATTTAATATAAGTATTCTAAATTGCCAACTTGAACACACCAAGAGATCCATTAACTATATACTAACTGTGAGTAAATTGAGAGCACAAAAGCTAAGATCTGAAGTAGGCTGCTTAATGTAGAGAACTTTTTTTTTAGAAAAAATGTACCCTGCTAACTTTATCAAATAAATATGCAGAGTGCTATATAACTGCATAAAACTGGTATATCCTTGCCATTATTATGAGGGATTAATTGTGATCGCTTAATCTCAAACAAATATAATAGCAAAAACATCAAGAGGTTCAGTGGTGGATTAGAAGAATGATTAGGGAGTGGAATGTGTATAAGGAACATGGAAAGACCATGGACTGTTCAGAGCTGCTTGGGGTCACAGCATAAGGCAAATAGTTCAGAGATCCCATATGAAAAGGTTAGTGTCCTTCTAGTGATTATGCTGTTGGAATAACCAATAAATTATTCTTCCAATAGTTGGAATAATTTTAACCTAAATTTTGCTCTTGACTTTGCACTATTTTAAACCTAGATTTCATCTTTGCCAGTGAACTACTAGATGATTCCAAATAAATCTATTCCTCCTCCCATTTTCTTTATCATTTAGAATGAGCTCCCTAAAGCATGAAAGAAAAAGCTTATCTCTTTGCTTATGGACTGGACTTCTCAGAGTTAGCCATGGCTTTGTTTACTTTGAGCTACTCTGATGAAAATAGATATGGTGCAACTAAACTAAAAGCCAGCAAATTTGAATTCTGAAAAAAATCCACATGTAATTAAAAGTCTCAATTAGTATGAAGCCTGAAGGCTTGTTTGTATTCCAAACAAGTCTTGTTAACTTCTTCCAGCTGCAGTCAGTAAGAGATGCTACCTTATTCTGCAAAGTTTGACTTGTATACATCCTTTGACTGTCATGGTTATACTATCACTGGTACCACAATCAGCCTGTGGAACTCATGAACAGAACGTCATTGAAATAGAGGTTGAAAAGCATTAAAGCCTATGTGGATCTAAAAGTCAAACACTAACAAACAGGAAACCCAAATTTTATTTCTCTTCACTCATGAATACAAAGTTATAAATCATATCTGTCTGCAGACAGATTGATATACAATGTCGGATCTACTGCATGTGTGCCTGCAGCTGATGTGTTTGTGCAGTTTGTTTTTATAACGTGCACTGTAAATACATACTATCATGTAAACATCCCAAAAATATATCCCTCAGATATCCTGTTCAAGTAGTCTCCCCACCAAAAGTGATATAGTTGATAGGTATGACAAGTTTGCTTTTGAGAACCTCTAAATGGAATGCCTGTGGCATGCCTTAACCAGAAAGTGAAAAAGCTTAGGACGAGCTGATATTGAAGTAAAATCCAATAGCTTTGTGTTTTTATAGCAGTAATTTTATTTTCTGTAACAGAATTTGTTACATGTAGAAGATATCTATGTGCCAATGATTAATTTTATATTAAAATCTTATTCTTGAAATGCTTTAAAAATATATTTAAGGGACAGGAAGTTTGCCTAGAGAACAACAAACCCCTACTATAAGCATAAAGCACTTTTTTAAAAAACAAACAAACTTATTTAAATGTGTCTTATATAATTTGCATTTGTGTACTATGCTAAGCCTTAAGTAGCATTTTGGGACTTATCATGGTAATCCTTTCCAGTTTATTGAAAACCTTGAATCCTGCCAGTCAATCTTGTGCTTCAAATCCACTCCCCAAAGACCAGCCCCTGGCAGGTTCATTGAGACTGCTTGCTCCTCTACACACTATAGCTTGAAATAAGCATAACCTGGTAAAATGCCAGTCTTTTCTCAACCTTCCTATATCCCACACCCATGTTTTTTTCACCTGCCAAATTCAAACAAATCTTATCTAAACAATTAAGATAAGCATTGAAGTACTCTCTATACTCAAATCAGCAAACCTCTCAAAACCAGAACTGAAATACAATCTCTCTAAATTAAACAGTCTACAATGGCAATCATGTCTGTATTTAAACATTTTATTCTGAAAGGATTACAGCATTGGTCTCCATTTTTTTCCTTGCCTAGACAAGAAGGCGACATACTGAGTCAAACAAAATATATTTGTTCTCTAAGAACTGAACTTGCACACTTTTTGTACACTTTCTGTATAGGTGTATAAAGTTAGACTTCACATAATCAGTAACTGCTGTCTTTAACATAGTAGGCAATTGTTTGAAAGGTATGTAATGTAACTGTTTATATTAACTATGTAGAGATATGTATGAAATCTAGTTGTATATTTCGTTGTATGTGTGTATATGTATCTGTGTATGTAAAAAAGGTCTATTGATACAATGTTATGGCTATATACTAGGGATACAACATTAGGGAATAGGAGTGCTGAAGACAAAAGTCTAAAAAATTGAATTGTCTTTATACAAGAAGAATCAGTACAAAAAGTGGATACTAAAGATTCACTCTTTTTGATGAAGTCTCCTCTTTCTATTACTTCAAATCTTACAAATGCATGTTCTTGCTTAATTGATTTTTATTTTATTGTTTCCTAGAAATGCGAGTGCATGTTCTTGAAGGTATTTAAAAATTTGAAGTCCTCTAAAAACAATCTGGAACAACAGTTAAGCTTAGTCCATGACTTCTGCTTGGAAATTTTGTGTACTGTTCTGGTTTCTTACACAGGCTTTAGATCAAGGTGAATTACTGCTACAATAAAACTGTGTGCAAGCAGTTCTAAGTGCTGTTTCTTGCCTCTGATCTATGCTGTATGTACTTGTGTTGAAGATTCAGTCTCCATCGTGCTTTATGCACTTGAAGTTTTCATCTTAAGAAGGTTAGAGTATTTGCTAATAGCTAAACATGCCACAAAGGTACTGAAGGCAAGCAGGAAATTGTTTTTGTTTATGTGAACTCTACCCTGTGCAGCTATCCCCTACCTACCCATTACCAACAGGATTTTTTTTCTGCAAGTTGTACAAGTCCAGATACTCCTGTTTAAAAATTCTTTTATTTCACTTATTGTCTGAGAATCTTTAAAAATTATACAGTCACGATCCTTGTGTGTTTTGCTGTAGCTGCCATTAGCAGGGAGACCTTTGATTTTACTACTGTATTTTTCATATTTAGGTAAACATAACTTTTTTTTTTTTTTTTTTTTTTTTTAAAAAGGCCTATTTGGGATTAACTTTTTTGCATTAGGAGATTCACATTTCTATTATGTGAGATAAAGAAGAATCCGAAGAGAACAGCAGTAGTTGTCAACTTGTTGGAAGTATAATAGATAAAAACATGACCTTATACAGTAGGCCTGTTAGATGAATGATGCCAATAAGCTCACATGGGGGAAAAACCAAAAATTGTTATCCTTTGATCTCTTTTTTAATTTTACTTTTAAGTTGTGGGTCTACTATGCAACTGATGAAAGAGTGCAATAAGATACTGCAAATTTTGCACTTTAGTTGATTTTAAATATAGATATTAATTTCTATTTAAATCTAGGTTTACTTTGTAAGTAGCTTGATATTGCATTATACCATGATCTTCATAGCAGCAAAGGAAGCCACTGCACTTTGATCTTCTAAGGCTCTTTTGACTCTTGTTGATGAGAATGTTGAGGCAGACATTTTTTTCTTCTACTTCTGAACTGAGCAGTTCAGGTGTCAGTTATTAACAGAAACTTGATGAAATTGTGTGCATTGAGTCTTTTTTTTTTTCTTGTTATCTTGTATTTGCATGTGTGATGTTCTTACATTTTCTTCCAAAAACATGTCAGTGCAGGTTTCCATTCTATAGTCAGTGAACAAACAAACAAGTTTGTTTTTCTCTAATTTGTTTTCAGAAACATTACATAAGTTGATCAGGCTATATACTGTCTGACTTGTGTTTCTGGTATCAGAATTTTCCATTGCTTAAGGTTTTGCCAGTATGTTAGTTTTCTAATGATGTTGAGTTTTGACCAGTTGAAGTTTACGACCCGTGTGTTATTCTTTGGGCAACTGTTTTTTTAAATTAATTCGGAAATAATCATTCAAGGAAGATTATACAATATGACACATTTGACCCATCTTTCTGTAGTAATTTTGAGGCTGTATTTATGTACAGCTTATGATTTCTATGTAATATAGATACAAACCTTTAATAACAAAAAAGTCTGATTTTGTTGTAAGACTGGTTCATACCTTTTCTGTTTCTTTCACTCCTCAGCTTGGAGTAATATTCCTGGGGTATACATGGTTTAATTGTTAACATGGAGCAGAATTATCTGGGGATGGAAGTTAGGAAAAAGTACCTTGGAAGCTGTAACCTCTCAGTATCCTGTAATCGTGCATGTTAGTCACGTGATGGGCAGAAAGGCTGTGAAACTCCCAAATCTGTGCCCCATACTGAACTGTGTGAGTACTATGATTGTCTACTATATAAGGAGGAGATCCTTCAGTGAAGAAGTCTACATTTGTAATTTGCTGAAGTGACTGTCTGTTGCTCCCATTTGACAGCAAAGATGGGAAGTATTGCAAAGAGTCTTGGTGCTCTTCTGGAGAAAGAGAGCAGATGTGAAAGTAAAGAGGCAAGGATGTCCAGGAGGGAAAAAGATGTGTCCTCTTGGAGTGATACTGCTTGGTTTTTTGAGAG
Source organism: Ardeotis arabs (assembly GCA_011801015.1). Lineage (NCBI taxonomy): Eukaryota > Metazoa > Chordata > Aves > Otidiformes > Otididae > Ardeotis > Ardeotis arabs. The sequence goes on along the minus strand of JAAGAY010136161.1, from coordinate 13,172 downwards.
TCATGGAGAAGTCAGTTGTGGTTGAAATCAGCATGAAGTACTTGAGCGGGTGGTTTGCTTGTTTGTCTCCCTGAAGCATGACTCTGAGTATAGCAGGGCTGGTTCAGAATTGCTTTTGCAAATTTGAGTTGGGTTTGCTTCAGCTACTGCTTCTTTCTGAGGAGTTGAACTGTAATGTGTTATCAGTCAAGTAGGATTTGGAAATTGCTTAGTCAGTTTTTGGGGAGACAGCAGTACTTCTAGGAGGTCTCAAGAAGAGGACACTCACTTTTAGATAGAGTTCGGAGACAGAAAAGCTTAGGAAGCGTACTTGGAAAGGCTAGAGAAATGGAGCGTGATTTGAAATCTGCCATGAGACAAAGGAAGACTTAAGACCAAGATTTGGACTGAAAGTCATCCATAAGTGAGAGTGTGCTAATGAGATTTTTATGATGTAAGAGTTAGATCCAAAGGATCGGGTTGATAATTTTTTTTTTTTTTTTCCTTCTTGCAGTTCTAGTCAGTGGGAAATTTTGAATTTTGACCTTTTCATTTTAAAAGGAAAATCCTGAGTTTTGGACTTGCAAATAGAATAGTTTCCAAGCACTGGGTAGCTGTAGGAAGTTGTCTTTTCTCTAGCAGTGTACATAAGTGGACTATTAGTGGATTTGGATTCATAGCCTCAGGTAGTGTAGGTTTGCTGTGTCTGTATTGACTATCAATTTTGTTTTAGTGGTGGCTGGTAGTTTGCATGCTTATAGATGTATGAATAATCAACAGTAATGATCTGTCTTACAATAAAAAAAATTACAGCTACTTCCTTTTATAGTCTTCCTGAGAATACGCTGTACATCCTCCAAATTCCTGCTGGTGTTTTCTTATGCATTTATTCTTCAGGATTATATCTGCTGGCAAAAACTTTGATCTTGTTGGTGGCTTGGTTACATACTGTGTTCCTCTAAAGACATGTGGGTGGTGGTTTCTCATTGTGTTGAGTTTATTATTTTTGTGTTGTTTTTTTTTTTTTTTCTTAATTGTATCTGTGTTCTAACTTGGCTTCTATGTATATGGGAGAAGGTCCATCTGTTCTCAGAGTTCAAGTATGTCTCTGAATATAGTTATGTACTTTACACTAATCTTACTTTTTTTTAGTAGCAATATTATCCTCCTGTCAGATGAAGTATCTCCTAAGGTGCCTAGCCAGACTTCTAAATTAATTGATACTAGTAAGAATAGTAAGTCTCTGTCTCTCTACAGATGTTTTATTGTCCTTCCAGGTGGAAACTAGTATCTAAGTTGGCTTTGTTCTTGTGAGTTTGCATAATTTATTTTTTAATTCAATTTATATTGTAGAAATACAGAATGGACTGGAAACTCTTCCATTCTGCTAAAATTTCTATATTCTGCAGTTACGTAAGAAAGATATATAATTTCTGTCCCAAAGATACCAGTTTAAATTTCCATGTAGATTGTGAAAAAAAAAAAAAACAATGAGAATATCAAGAAATTTTAAGACTGAGAAGAGGTTCCTGAAGCCTCTGTTTTGGCTACAAATCTCTTTCCCCTCCTCTGTCCTTTATAGTGTCGAGCAACCCTTTGCAATTGCTCTTCAACCCTTCTTTTTACTGGGTGGATCTTCTGTAAACATCTGTTGACCAGTGCTTGCTTTAAAAAAAAAAAAAAAAAAAAGTAATTGGTTTGTAGTTCCTTTTGTTTTCATTTGTGTCTATTGGTGTGTGTATCTGGGCATTCCTGGTTCAAATTTGATTTAATCATACCTATATATATGTGTATATACACAATTATATATATGTACATTAAGTAGTTTTACAGTATTAGAGCTTGAAACTGCTGCTGGCTTGCTAATTTTATTGGCAGCAGTAGGAATAGGAATGCAAGAAAATAGCAGAACTATGAAATCCTCAAGGTAAGAACTAAATACCTTAATATGCTGTGATTAAAAGAAAGTTGTTTCTGTTAGAATAAAAACCAACAGATATTGTTCAGTGCTGTCTTATCAACGTATCAGAAAGGCTGAATGATGCGCTGGCTATTAAAGATCATTTCATAGTAGTCAAGACCAGGAAATGGCCATGTCAACTTTTGAAACAAAAAAAAAAATCACTTTCTGAAATAGCGACATGAGTGAAAATATCCAGTCACTGCTGTTATAAGCCCTTCTCTGGATATTTGCATCAAGGTATACTGGAATTGTAGCATAACTCAGAATATTTTCCTACGAGGAAATTAATGTTTGTCTATGTTTTTCATTGTTATTTTGCCACCACATGTGGAATCCTTTGGTTAGATATTTGTGTAGTCATGTTGATTGTAGGGAGGAGGGGGCACGTTTAGCTAGTAAGCTCGGCCAAGTAAGGAAGTATCATGGTTTTTATCAGTTCAAATTGTGTAGATCGTGGAATTAAGTATGTAACAGTCATGATTTATTTTGCCAACTATCATGTTTTGCGTGACAATGCTACAGTACCACCAAGGAACAAAAGTTCATCTCCTGATTCCTCGGAGTTGGAGGAGCAAACCTGTGGTGAACATCGAAAAATCATAGCAAGATGCTAGAGTGCTATTTATGAACATGTACATCTTTAGATTAAATATATAGAAATGGATTTGTCTTGGGAGAAGGGGATTTGAAACACATATACTAGGATCTAATTTCTCCAAGTCCTTGTCTCAGACTGATTTGTTTTAAGCAGTTCCCTGAAGTATGTACACTCTTCTGCATACTTGTTTTGTTGAAAGTACACAGACCTGGCACCATTGTATTTGCCAGGCGTTCTCTTATCTCCTGGAAGCATTCAAACAAAAGTGTTCTATTACTCCCCAAGTAATCCATGGGTGATCTTAACATTGAGCAAAAGTCAGAGCAGGAACTTATGTCATATTTCTTAGTGCAGGAGCAGGCAGTCTCTGGAAGGAAGGAGAGGGGAGCGGAGCGGGGAGAAGACAGCCACAATTCAAAATAAATAGCTGAAGGGTTGTGAGTGTGTTCATATATGAAAACATTGTGTAAGCATAAGAATGATGAAATATAGGGATAATACAAACTGAGTTTTGTAATATATCCTGATTTTAATAAAGCTTTTTGTATATAGGCTTTGGCATACATGTTTTCTTAAAGTAAAGCTCTCAAACCAATCTAGACTCACTTTCTCTTTGCATGCTAGTTTTAATCTCCAATTCTACAAGGCAAATCTGGCATATTTTTAAGCATGCAAATAGTCCTATTGAGCAACAGGGATTATTAAACATGACATATACTACAGTACCTTGTTGAGAGGGCATCTTTAAGTCTCTGTTGCAACAATTATTACAATCAGGGAAAGTTAAAATATCCCAAATAATTAACAGGAGATTTTTGCATACACCCCTTCCAACAAAACAAAAAGTATGTTGCTTCCTAAACTGTTAACTTTTACATTGCCATTATCTTTCAGATTCTCTCGCTTTCTGGTAAGGCAAAAATTTAAAAAATAGATTTAAAAAAAAATATTCTTTCTGAAAATTAAATAATTTTCTAATTATTTTTTGTTTCAGTCCTACAATTTAGCCTCATGCCCTGCTTAGAGATACAGTGTAGCCTGCTTAGTTTAATCAAGATCAATGCTTCTTTGTTTATAATTTTCTTATACTGTAGTTAAAACTGTGTCTCAGGCCTGGAAAGGGGAAACATGATGAGTCCCAGACTCAGAGTGGTATCTCTAAATGCTTTAGAGCAATCGGAAACAAATGAGCTTGAGTTATATTGTCTGTAGTCTTTAGGTGTATACAC
>JAAGAY010136160.1:8052-19754 GCA_011801015.1 Ardeotis arabs | reverse complement strand
GACTGCTGCACCCAGGGACCTGAAATCCCTTTTGATGTTTCTGAGGGTGCTGCCAGCTGTGTCGCTGGCCCCCACATGAAACACCAGTAGCGGGTAGTAGTCAGTGGGCCGTATGAGGCTTGGTATTCTCTTGGTGACAAGAGCATGAAGTACCTATTCACAATCGTACCTTTAGTTGTTAATTTACAGATATACTGGCTCTGTATAATCTACCTGGACTAATTTATTCTGACAAAATTCCAAAATGGAACAGATTCTGCATATACGCCATGGGGCTGTTCAGCCTGGAAAAGAGAAGGCTCTGGGGAGACCTTATAGTAGTCTTCCACTACCTAAAGGGGACTTTTAAGAAAGATGAGGAGAAATTCTTCAGCAGGGCCTGTTGCTCAAAAAGAGTTTGTACCACTTTGATGCATTGAACATATAAATATTCATAAAATCTATCATTTATGTGTCTAGAAATTAGCTTTGTATTGATTAGGCCTAGTTAGCTGTTGTGGTTGTGACAACATGAAAATGGGCACAAGTTTCTTTCATTGATTTACTGTCCAATAAATAATTACTATTCATTGTTTATTGATTATAAACTTCCATAATCATTTCATTTCCTTCCTTTTTATGTTATCAGTGTCAGTTCTAAAGCTAGAACACTTGATTAAATTTTAAAGTTTGTTATGCCCATAGAAGTAGCATTCAGCAGAGCCCTTTAAATTCATAGGGGAAGAAAAGGTTTGTATCCCTCAATTCATTTACATTGGTTTAGCACACTATGTTTAGGAAAATAATGGAATAATAACCCAAGAAAAAGTGTCCTCAGTTTACTTTATAATAGCTAAAACAATGCAATTCATACAATCTTTTTCAGAAGATGTTAAAGACAGGAATTTTGTGAGCAGAAAAAAAAATTAAGGTAGAATTTCAGAAAGGATATACTGGGGCAATACTCAACAGAAAAAAAACCAAAAAGTATGCACCACAACAGAGACAAATCTGTCATTCTGTATTCCTCATGCTCAGGTTTAGTGTATAAAAAATACTTCTCATTTAGGACTTAGAAAGACTAACTCTTATTCTCTTGCCCAACAAAATAAAAGCCATCCACTACTGAGATGTCTGCAGATGACATAACTGAGGAAACAGCTTGGTATTTCTTTCCTGTTTCCTCAGAAGGGAGATGAGGGATAATAATGTCTGCAGCAACAATAAACATGATAACTTACACAAATATCTTGGAACAAAGATGCACGACATCCAAAGACAACCATAGCAGTACCTAGAGATGCAAATCACACACAGAAAAGTTGGAGATTTTTTTATCAGAAACTTATCCAAAAGCCATGTGAAGGATAAGACGAAGCACAATTATTCTTCTTTCAATGAAAAAAAAATTAAACACATTGCTGTGTTTTACCCATTTATCTCAGATCTGCTTTAGTCCATTGAGACTCAAGTTAAGTTTAGACACTTTTTGCCTTCACGTCTGGATTGGAATGGTGCTAAAGTGAAAATTAAGTACCCTAGTCTCAACAAAGGAGTTGGTTCACAGATAAGTGTATGTTATATTTCTGTGCCAGAGAAATAAAAGCACTTGCATCTAAATTTTTATGTCAGTTAAATTAGTGCTTAGTGAATTAGTGCATTTGGATAACCTTTTAGTATAAATGTCTAATTGGTACTGATCTCTTCTTCCAGTTATTATTTGTTAGGCTTCTGGATCTTGCCTGAGACAACAATGTTTGAAGTCCTTAAGGTCTCACTGTCAGAAATGGAATTTTGTTCAAATGTTCACTGAAGCCGTAAGATCATACATTTTCTCCTGTCTCATAAACATTTACTCAACCACCTGATTATTGCTGTTATTCTCACCAAATTAGTGTGTGCAGATATTTTTTTCATGTACATTTCCAGAATTAAAAAAAGTGCACATAATGAAAGACTGTTTAATCTAAATGACAAAGTCTCTTCCTTCTGCGAGGCATTCATAACCATGAAGCCCATGATGAAATTTAGGATTCTTTCCAACACTAATTTGAAAATTCACTCTTTCCCACAAATACATGACAGTGGATGTCAGCCATATGTGTGCACAGTGCAGAGAATCATAGAATGGTTTGGGCTGAAATGACCGATAAAGGTCATCTACTCCAACCCCCCTGCAAGGAGCAGGGACATCTCCAACTAAATCAGGTTGCTCAGAGCCCCATCCAATCTGGCCTTGAATTTTTCCAGGGATGGGGCATCCACCACCTCTCTGTGCAACCTGTGCCAGTGTTCTACCACCCTCATTGAAAAGATTTGTTTCCTTATATCCAGTCTGAATCTGTTTCCTTTTATTTAAAAATTTCTTAAATTTCTCATGCCTATTCTTATCTCAGCATTATAACAATAAATATATACATTTTAAATATAAATTCTACAGTATTTTACACTTTTTTTCTCAACTATTAGACAATTAAAGGAAAATATATCATAAAATATTATTAGTAGAGCCTCAGTTTCCAGTAAAACATAAGATTTTGCTTTTCATAGAATAGTTTGGGTTCGAAGGGACTTTTAAAGGTCATCTAGTCCAACCCCCCTGCAAGAAGCAGGGACATGTCCAACTAGATCAAGTTCCTCAGAACCCTGTCCAACCTGGCCTTGAATGTTTCGAGGGATAGGGCATCTACCACCTCTCTGGGCAACCTGTTCCAGTGTTCCACTACCTTCATTGTAAAAGAAAAAAAAAATATGTTCAACATATTATTTTGTGAAAAGAAGTTTCTATCAATATAAAAATTAGACTCCTTCCTTTAATCAGGTATTCAATAATTCTTCTGAGACTTATTAATCAGTAGGCAACTGTGTGGATGTCAGTAAAAGGAAGTCACAAGATGTTCCTGTAAAAAGCAATGAGGAAGTGTGCTAAATGATCTTTTAAAGTAGTCAACAATGATACTGTAAATTAGTTTGCCTTTTTTTCCCCTATCACATTAAGAGGGACATAAATAATCAAATAAAACTTGTTATTTTTTAAAATGAGTGATAAGACTTATTTTCTCCCATTTTCCTTCTTTTTTTTTTTAATTTAGAGATTTATAGATGAGGTTACACAGTAAGAAATGCAATTTACATAGCAATGTATGATTGAGAATCACTATACTGTTCTGATCCTGCTGTTTTATATCGATATTACCATGTATATTTCACTGTATTGCCAACAATGTGGTTTTTTATATATTTTCTGGGTTTGATCAAGTCAATACATTTTCCAGCTGTGATATGGACAGGGCAATGTTATATGGTGCTCCTGTATTATTACCTATCATCTGACAACTGGACACAGAATTCACTCTCATTTCTGGAAGTATGAAGTATGAGAAAAATGTGATGGTAGCAATAGATAACTTTTGTCTAAATAAGTTCAGTGGGTAATTTCACTCTTTTTTTACTGGTCAATATTTACTGCTGAATAGGATAGTGTGTGTGTGTGTTGATTATATGCTTACTTCTGCAAGCTAAAATAATTCATGTGCCTGATCCACAAAAGAAGAGAAAGGTCAGCAAGATGGATTGGCAGACTATGCTTTGCCTTAATATGATTGAGAAAATAGAGTGCACTATTTCAAAGTGGTTAGAGACATAATATGATTTGTATATCATGCCTATATCGCTCTTTCAAATTATTTGAAAGTGTTAGGCAGTAGGTCATACCTAAATTGTAATGACTCTCTTTGCATTAACATCTATCTAGCTTGCTGGCTAGGAGTCATCACCATTACATTTCAAGGGCTTTCAAATAGAGTGATTAAGAGGAGAACATTTTTGCGTGTAAGTAGTGACATAGCTTTGCAATAAAATAGTAGAATGAGAATTATCCATAACACATTTTCCACTTGTCACAAGTAAAAGCTCCAAGCCGTCAACAACTCTTTGTAGATATATATTCATGACAAGGCAGAATCTTACTAACAGTAGCAGGAACTTGCCTGACTGTAGTTTCTTCAGAAACTGGTGTCAAAGGTAATATTCCTCTTCATAGAAGTGATATAACTAAATTCTACTAATATCTTGTTTTCAGATGTTCATCTACCTGAATGTAATTCTACAGTGAAGTCCGACTATTGCTGGGACTGCTTTAACCTCTAATGTATATTAAAAACACATATTACCTTTACATATGCCAGACTTTCCTCTCAATGTCTGCTTTATATAACTATAAATGAGTTATAGTCTACAATGTACTTGGAAAGTATTTTATACAGTTAATATTTTTTGAGTTTAGATATTTAGATTACCAAAAATGGACACATTATGCTTGTGAGGCCAATAATTTACTGTTAATCAGTTTAGTTTTCACAGTTTATCTCAGAAAACACATTCATACTTATTCTCCTTTCTCTGGGGCCATCCTCCCCCTTCCCATGTCTCTCTTGGTCCCAAGGTCGACAATTGCAAACTTCCTCAAGAAAAATGAGGGTTAAAGGGGCTTATGGCAAGTTTTAAATTGTTTTCTTCATCAAGAGGAGTATAGTATTGATGCATGATTCCTCCTTTCTCAAATTTCTATCTTCTTTTCATTAAACACTGGTAGAAAAATATATGGGGTGGAGGGAACAGATATAAAGAATTATTAAACAGTGTCAGAGTTTAATCCTTTCCAGTAGTTTGTGATAGGAAGACATGATACTATTGTTGTCCCCCTCTCATACTTTTTAACTAGCATTTTGACAATTTCCACTCCTCCTTGAATGCAGCAACACCAGCACTTAGTTTATTTATACCTGACTTTTTTTTTTCTAAAACAGTAATGAAAGAAATTAATTAATTGCTTCCATATCAGTAGATGTCATTTGTGTGACTTTGCTGCTGCAGTTGCAAATAGACAGCTATTGCTTCATCTTTGATTTCATGTTGTTTTGCTCTTCCTCTTATGAACTTATAATTTTTGAGGAAACATATAAGTTGAGGGAATAAAAATTACAGTATAACTTTTTTTTTAACATCGTATTTATATGTTTTTGTGACAGAAAATCAGAAAACGTAACATTTGTGTGTCAGCTGGCACAGCAGAAGGATTGCATTTTTCCATTTACATGGAGCAAGCATCTGCTTTGGTTGTATTTCTGGGGATTTGTTCTGGACAGTGTGTGGGAGATCTAATGGAGAAGGGACTAAATTATGTGAAATGTCTAATTTGAAATATTTCTAAAAAGAAGCTTAGCTGCCCTTTAAAAGTGCATTATGAATGTTACTTAATTTACTTCTAAGTTTTATTGTTCTTTCTGTCTCTTAACTTACCAATTGTTACAGACCTATAATTGAGAAGCTTGCTTTCTCAGAGAATTTCTCCTCCTGCTGTTTGATCACATTAAGGGGTCATAATTCTTTGTTTATGATCATCCAATCTGTTACTTGGAGTGTCTGTAACGTCAAAAATAAAGTATTATGTGCATGACTTGTTAGTACCAACAGTAGCAATGAGATTATAGGACATGAGCAATAATATTGAATATCGAGGTTGAATAATACCCAATTCTATAAAGGCTGAAAAAATAAAAGTAAAATTAGTACATTAATGTTTTAGAAAGACCATGCCTCTTCCATAAAAAAAAAAAAAAAAAGAGAGATTTTTAAATTTCTTTCATATCTTAAAATTGCATGGAATAGCACCAAAAAGTGAACTTCAGTAAATAAGAACATACTTTTTGTCTTGGAATGAAATATAAACTAACATTTTACAGACATGAAAAACTTAATTTCTTTATGACCAAATTTTTGTAGATTATTTGGAAATACTACCAAACTGTTCCATAGAAGGCTTATCTACTTCACTGAATTTTCACAGAGATGTGAAGATTTGGCTTGTAAGAAAGATATTGCAAGATGAGGATTCAGCTCAGTAGAAGAGTGCTAAGTGTGGGAATGGAAGACAAAACAATGATAAAACATTGTAGTTTATCCTCCTTTTCTTGTATCCTCATTACTCCTTCTTTAATAGCTTAACATCTGTTGAAACTATTTTAAATGAGATAATTTCTCAGTGACAGGGTCACTAAAAACCCAATTGACAAAACATGAGAAAATAAAACTTGTTTTGTTTTTTTTTTAAATACAATTACTTTAAAAAAAGAGAAAATCAATGTTAAGTCTGTGCCTTATTACTGTTCAACACTGTCAGAATGCCTAGCCATTGACAATAGTTTACAATCACAGTATTTCCTTTTGATAACAGTTCAAGCCTCTTACTGAAGTTAATAGTACTCTTCACCATTCTCTTCTGAAAAAAAAATTCCCTTAACACTAAGTTCTGCCAACAATGTCAATTCAATCCTTAGTGTTATTGCATACTGCAGCCCACCACACTGCAGGATCTCAGAAGGGAAAGAGCATTTGGTCAATGAACGTTCATGTGATTTTTGCACATATCAGTTTAGCCCCACTCAGGACCAAGCTACACAGTTGCTCACTCACTCCTCCCACTCTCCAGGATGGGAGGAGAATTGGTAAAGAAAAGAAGGCAAAACTCATGGGTTGAGAAGAAAAAAAAAAAAAAAAAAAGAGTATAGCAGAAGAAAACAAAACAGAAAGGGAAAGTAAACAAAACTCAATAACAGAAAATATTGTACAATATCTCACAGCAGATCCTGATGCCCAGCTCCCTCCCAAGTTGCAGGAGAGTTCCTTCAGCACTCCCCTCACTTATATACTGATCATGATGTCATACCAGACAGAATATCCCTTTGGCCAATTTGGTAAACTATCCCAGCCGTGTCCCCCAGCCACAGGGGCCACCAGCTCCGGTTTCTCTCCCAGCTCAGGTGAAAATTAACTCTATCCTAGCTGGAACCAGGACACACATTTATTAACAAATAGAAAATGACATATCATCCAGAAATCAAAGTGTAACATTGACTCTTATAATCAGATAACCATCAGATAACCATCATTCAAATGTGAATCTAAAACACTGACAACACCAGCTATCATTTTATGGAAACTATGTCTTTTCTTTCTTTATTGTATTAACAGATTTTTCACCATTTGATTTTTTTTTTCCTTCATAAGCTGCTTTAAGGTTAAACATCATATTTCCAAGAAATGATTCAGGAAGACCCAGGAAATCTGTGGTTATTCTTAAAAATAGAACTGCATTCTTAGGTATTTTCACAGGAGAATTTCACAACTCCATTTGTTCATTTCTTCATTATATGACCATGAAAAATATAAAATAAAACACTTGACAACAAAACATATCCAAAATAATTAGATAAAAGTGAGCATTCTGCAAATAAATATTTCTTAGTTCAAAGAAATAGATGACTTACAGTATAATGTCAGTTATCAAATAACTGTGTCCTCAGTGTCACATTTTGAGTCAGCAATCCATTTTTAATTTCTGGAATTACCCAAGATTTTTCTTGTGGTCTGAGTTTAGTTACTAGGTAATACTTAAACGTATCAACAGAAAGCAATCTCTGACCTTGATTCTGATAGGTTGTTGTGATGGTTTAACCTTGGCTGGCTAACAGACACCCAACAAAGTACTCTCTCACTCCTCTGTTGTAGTTTAACCCTAATAGGCAGCTAAGTACCACACCACTGCTCACTCAATCTCTCCCAGTGTGATGGGTGAGAGAATCAGAAGAGGAAAGGGGAAAAAATAAGATGGAAAAGCTCATGGGTTGAGATAGAGACAGGGAGAGCACTTGGCAATTATCGTAACAGGCAAAACAGACCCAAATTGGGGAACATTAATTTAATTTATTGCCAGATGAAAATAGATTAGAATGGTGAAAAATGGATGCAAAACTAAAAACACCTTCTTCCTTCATCTCCTTTCATCCTGGGCTCAACTTCTGTCCTTCATTCCTGACTCTTCTACCTCCTTTCCCATCAACAATCTGTGCAAGGAGATGGGGAATGGGGCTTGTGGTCTGTCCATAAGAGTTCCTCTCTGCCACTTCTTACTCCTCATGCTTTTCCCTTGCTTCGATGTGGGTTATTTCCATGGGACACATTTCTTCAAGAACCACTCCAGCATGAATCCTATCCATGGAGTGCAGTCCTTTAGGAAAGGACTACTCCAGTATGGATCCCCTATGAGCCACAGTTGCTGCCAGAAGACGTGCTCCTGTGTGGGCTCTGCCAGGGCTACAGCTTCCTTCAGGGCATATCCACTTGCTTCAGCATGTGGTCCTCCACAGGTTGCAGTATGGATATCTGCTCCACTGTGGTCATCGAAGAACTGGGAGGAGACATCCTGCTTCACCACAATCTTCTCCACATGCTGCAGGGGAATCTCTGGTCCAGCACCTGGAGCACCTTTTCCCCTTCTTCTTCACTGACCTTGATGGCTGCATGGCTGTTTCTCTCATATTATTCTCACACCTCTCTCATAGCTGCTGCACAGCATTTTTACCCTTTCTTAAATATGTTCTTACAAAGATGCCACCAAAATCACCGATGGGCTCAGATTTGGACAGCAGTAAGTCCATTTTGGTGCCAAACTGACTCTCTCTAACATGGGGTAGCTCCTGATATTATCTCATAGGCACCATACCTGAAGCCTCCCCTTACCTTGCCACGTAAACCAAATACAGTCATTTTGACAGTATTTGACAATTTCATAATCCAGAGACTTATTTTGAGAAACGTAAAATATGAATTTGAATTGTTTTGGTATTATAAATGACAGAACTCTAAAATACTGAATTCCGCGGTCAATTGCAGTCATTCAAATGGAAAAGTTAACCAGTAAGAAGTAAGTAGTTACTTACTGGGAGACTAAGAATTTGAAGGACAATTATGAGAAAACAACTGAAGGGACCTAGTAGAAAAGTTGGAAAGACATGAATTCGTAGATCAAATATACTTGAGAGATTCCACATAGATAAGCTCTTTATTTGCTCTATAAAGAATATAGAAACTTTGCATGTCTTTGCATAGCAGTTCATCAGCAGTAGCATGACAGGTGAAGTGAAGGATACAAATATGTATAGCACAGAATGTAGTCTAATTATCATTCAAATATTTACATTTTTATTCAAAATTTTGTTAACTTTGTAACACATATCAATAAATATAAGGAAGACAAAGAGTGGAAACAGCAGGGGAGGGGAGAACCCAAAAGTCTGCATGTTCTGTGTCAGAGATTTCCGAACAGGACATCTCAGTGGAATAATCAGTTAATATTCATTATACATACATAGATTTTCCATTACCCCCTTTTGATATTGAAGCATGTTTTGAGTAAGCTCGTAAATGAAAACAGAAAACAATCTCATTTTCTATTTAAAAATATTGTTGACAAATGTACTTAGTAATTTTGATGTCCAGCATTTTTAGATGCCAAAATTATAGTACTGTTTATGCTAAATTTCCTATTCTAACTGTGTTTTGGAGCAGGCAAAACGTGGCATTTGGCTCCCTCCCATATGTAAATATTCATATGAGAACTGTCTACATATGAGTGAGTTTCCAAGAATCATGACGAGTAGCCCACAAGGGTACTTTGCTGTTACTAACATAACTGGGGAATAATACTATATTATTCAGTTGCTTGTTTTGAATTATCTCTAACCTTCAAGAGGCAAGAATTCCCTCATGACAATATGCTTTAATCCTATGCCTTTTATTTCATAATGAAAAGGCTGCACATCAGAACATTAAGGGTTTACATAACACCTTTTCATGTGGCCAACAGAGAGAACATTATGTTTTTAGAGACTTGATATGCTAGTAAACTCTTTTCATACCAGAAATTTAGCCAGAAAGAAGAAAAAACAATCATCTTCCTTTAGTGTTTGATGAATTTCCTTCATGGCTGATTGATAGTTCATTTTTCTGCTATTTAAAAAAACTGGTAATGAGAAGCTGAGAGAGTTGTGTAAATAGAGACTAACCAGGCCACTGGTGGATATGCAATCATTCAAGCTCTTTTCCATAATGATACAGATATTCTATTTCACCAGAAAGTATCCTGCATCTAATATGTTCCCCAAGTAGAAGGTTTTCATTAAAAGGCAGATAGCTGTGAAACTAAAAGTAAATAATTTACATACTAAACCCACCTTTTTTAATTTAGATTACTTTCCAAGTATCCTTCATAGATTAGCAGATTTAATTACCTACGACTGATGATACTGGTAAACAGTTTTGAAGAAAAAGTGGAAAATGACAACCTTAATCTGTAGTTTGGGACGCCTGCTACCAGTGTTGAAGATAATTACTGTGCCTTAATTTCCAGATTGTGTAATGTAATTCAGTTTACACAGCTGCTAAGGCTCATATGAGGTAACATGGTTCAAATAAAGGACCATACTTATCCCTAATGTAATTCAGCCTACAATGCTAGAACCCATGTAAAACATGTCAAACACTAAATCAAACTAGTTCTATAACTAGTGTCCAATGGACATAAATTTCCACTTACATTGAAAAAAATTGTTTACTATAATGTATATAATGACAATTACACTTACTATGTCTATAACAAATCATCCATTAACAAAATACATCTCAACTGTATGTAGTGTAAGTCTACTGTTGTTGTCTGTGAGTTATCAGACATATATCACATTATAAGCTGTGATAGTTTTAAAAAGACAACATTTGTTGCCATTGATTTATTTTACCCTCAGTTATGGGAAAATCAAAGAAAATTATATTATTCTAAATGTATTTTTTAAATATTTTTAATAGTCCCACAGCATTCCAGCCATCACAGACCACTTGTTAGATTTTAACAATGATAGATTAATTTTACTTGGACTAGTACTAATTATGATTGGCAAAAATCAATAGGTGTAGAAATTCCTTTATTTGAAATGGCATAAACAACTACATGATTCCTTAGCGAGCAAACTACATGGCAAGCTCTCAGCCCTAGACTTCAAGAGGGCTGACTTCGGCCTCTTCAGGGACCTGATGGGCAAAGTGCCATGGGAGGCGGCCCCGGAGGGAAGAGGGGCCCAGGAAAGTTGGTCCACGTTCAAGGAGCACCTCCTCCAAGCTCAGCAGAGGTGCATCCCGATGATGAACAAGTCAGGTAAAAAGACCAGGAGGCCCACGTGGATGAGCAAGGAGCTCCTGGACCAACTGAAAGTGAAGAAGAAAGCCTACAGAGGGTGGAGGCAGAGGCAGGTAGCCTGGGAGGACTACAAAGAGGCTGCGTGACTGGCCAGGGATCGGGTGAGGAAAGCTAAAGCCCTGACGGAATTGAATCTGTCCAGGGATATAAAAAGCAAAAGAAAAGCATCTGCAGGTATGTACGGGCCAAAAAAAAGACCAAGGAGAATATAGGCCCCCTCCAGAAGGAAACCGGTGTCCTGGTTATCCAGGACATGGAGAAGGCTGAGGTACTCAATGACTTTTTTGCCTCAGGCTTCACCAACAAGGGCTCTTGTCTCACCACCCAAGCTGTGGAAGGCACAGGCAGGGACTGTGAGGATGAAGAACTGTACTTGAAGAGCAGGTTTGGGATCATCTGAGGAACCTGAAGGTGCATAAGTCCATGGGGCCTGATGAGATCCATCCGCGCGTCCTGAGGGAACTGGCGGATGAAGTTGCCAAGCCACTGGCCATCATATTTGAGAAATCGTGGCGGTTCGGTGAGGTCCCTGATGACTGGAAGAGAGGGAACATAACCCCCATTTTTAAAAAGGGGAACAAGGAGGACCCGGGCAACTACAGGCCGGTCAGCCTCACCTCTGTGCCTGGCA
>JAAGAY010136159.1:0-19519 GCA_011801015.1 Ardeotis arabs | reverse complement strand
CGAGTCTTCCAGTCTGTAACTGTCTCAGCTCGGGCAGCACCGACATTAATATTCCTAATGGTACAGCTTTCATTTTGGTTTCTTTTCCATGGTCTAAGATATATTCTTCATTCTCTGGTTACTGATGTCTTTCTGATGTGCCCAGCAGGTAACTTCTAGGAGTCGCACTAGGTCAAGCTTACTTTAAAAAAAGGGAGGAAAGGAAGAAAACTCTTAGTTTCTTATATCTCTTCTTACCATCTTAGCTTTATTCAGTATTTCTGAGTGGTTTTTTTGGGCCCACAGTAGCTTCTTTAGTAAAGCCTGTTTACCAAAACTGCCACTAATTTCCTTGCTTTTTACATGGCTCAACTCAAAAGCAGCACAGAACTTTCATAATTAGTCTATCCTAGCAGTTTGGTGTGTACATTAATTTCTCCGGATTCCTCAGGACAGCTTTCACAGCTCTGATGAAGTTGCCAGGGAACTGAAATTCTTGCATATGGTATTGCTGGTGAGGACGGAGGTGATACTGAGGAAGCAGTCTATCCTGCTTCAATTTATGGGCTACACACCAAAATTTTTCCTATGGCTGAGAGGCCCTGGGCAGGTACGTACCTCAGAGACACAGGCAGAAGTTTGCAGGTGTAAGGTGATGGAAGATGCCCAGGGGATCTCAGTTTTGCAGTACCTAGTGGGGTTGGAGTGAGCATGCAACTGCGTCCCAGCATAGTCCTGGAATACCATTTTTGGCAGTTCTTCTGACTTACAGCGTCCCACAGCTGAAGATCTGAATTATCCAGAAGGTTTTCCACCAGAGCGGTACTGGTGCCAGACACGTGATGTACTTTTAGCATGGGAGCTGTACTTAATCTGCTTATCAACATCATGAAGCTCAAGTGTCAGAGGTTGGCTGTCCCCATGCTGGAGGGCAGAATTGGCTTTTTTACATTGTTCTTTACGTGTCACCACTGCTAAGGCTGTACCTGAGCATGTCTTCCTGGTAAGATGAGGGCGCAGAGGGATTCAGCCAAGTCAGCTGACTTGAGGCAACTTGGAGTAGGAGTCCTAGCAGCCAGCCCGCTGAGTAAGGAGAATTTAGGAGGTGCTAAAGAGAGCCCTTTCTGGAATTGTGCCCTTCCTGGGAGTGTGTATACCTAATGGAGATCCTAAGTCAGATCAGGATTTAAATTTGCCAGGCTTGAGGCCCAGAGTACCAGAGTAGGGTCAACCCTCTGTGAAATGCAGCCGAGGAGGCTGAAGTTTGTCCAGTCTTGTATAAAACAGGCTGATCAGTCGAGTGCTCTTCCGAGGTGGGTGAGATGTGCCATCTACGTGACTACAAGGGTTCAAATTCATATCTTGGAACCATCCTACCTAGCCACTGTGCCTCGATCTACTGTGAGTAGCACTTTGTTCTTTATCTTGAAAGATCCTTGTATTCAGCACAGGGCTAGGGGAGGGGCTCAAAGAATGGCTCATCTCAGCTCAGCCTTTGGCTCTTCAGTCTAATTGAGTTTGTGGTCTTAGTCTGATGTTTGCAATATCGAAAAATAATTCTGTTATTTAACATAAATTAGACTTTCAGCAGTGAGCAGTAATGATTACAGAGGTGTATTTTCTCACCTGTACCCCACTAAGTCATCACCAAAATTCACGGTGAAGTACTGTAGGTGTACTTGTGCTGATGCTGGTGTATTTCTTGGGCTGGAATGAGAGTTGTAAAAGTCAGTACTGTCTGTTCCTTGCGGTAGTTTTTAGTATTTTCAAGAGTACCTAGAGGCTTCATTTGAGATCAGGGCCTTGACATGTTGGACAAAAATGGAATTCAATGTTGGCTCCTCATGTGAAGAGCTTGTGCTCTGAAAAGCAAGACAGGCAAAAGTGAGAGGAGAAACAGAAGAATGAAATGATTTATCCGGGGTCATGGGGCAGGTCAGTGGCAAAGCTGAGATCAGAGTCTGTATCTCTTGGTTTCTGCTAAGACATCACGTAGAACATGTCCACACAAAAGGAATGTTTTAAATATATGCGTGGAAATTGCAGGAGTTCACTAGTAGTGGAAACATTTCCATTTGGAACAGGAGTGTTAAAGGTTAACCTTAATAGCCCTCCTTTTCTGCTGTCAGTCAGTTCCTCGGTCTCTTCGGAAACCTCGAGCAACCCACCAGCTCTTCGTGTTGAGGCTTTCCTCTGCTTGTTAACAACAGAGGGGCTTCCACCGGATAGCAACCTCTTACGACAGAAACCTTTTATTTGCCCACATCCTCAGTGAGATGACAGATAATAGGAGGAAGTCAGATACGTTTAAAATATACTTAGTTTTAACAGCACGGAGACACTTAACTTGTCAGCAATCCAATTATTAATCAGATTAATGGACTTTTATAAATCCACTGCATCCTTAGGACAATTGCCTGGTTCATGCCTCATGCATACAGAATAAGGTTTCTCATAAGCTATGAGAACTTTAATATGAAAACTAAAACTGAGTAGTAATCCTCAGCTTACTCTGCTACCACACCTTGCATGCAAGAATGCTGATCACTGCCTGCGTAGGAGCATCATTTAATTATGTTTTTTCACTTCTGAGCTTAATGCTATTGTAGGAAATCCATCAGCATTTAATTAAAGACTGAATACAGTCTGTCTTTCTAGCTGGTTCACTTAGAAATGTATTTGATACCTAGGCAGCCAAAAAGGATACCAGTGGTAACAACATTAAAGAAGGTTTTGAAAGAGAATGGGAATCTAATTTGTGTCTGGAAATTAAATTTATATCTGAGATTTTTAAAAACCATTTAAGAGATATTGAACCCCCATCTGTATTAGGAAGTAATGCGAATAAGTCATCCAGTCAGGTCTTTAGCTGCTAGGGGAAAGAAGTTTTTCAAGATAATTTTTTAACGTTCCTGGTTTTAGTCCAGGGGTGCTCTGAGCCCCTGGAACATATTGCAATGAGACAAAAGCAGCTCACGCTGCAGCAGTTTGCTATTGTCTTCATGCACAACTTGACATGCCTGTTTCTGATCGAGCAGTGCTGTGTTCTCTGTGCAGGGTTTAATTCTAATACTCTGCTTTTTAAACTAGGGCTTTAAAAATGAATTTTGTAAAATTCAGGTTTTCAAAAGGAAGCTAAGAAACAAATAATGCAAGTTTTGACTCCCACAAAGAAGGCAGCTCTGGTGCAAATGGTAGCAAAGTAAAGAAAGTTAATTAGTTTCAGTTAATTCTAGATCAAGTCTGGAGATCAGTGCGTTCAGCATAGGAAGTCACTGGTGTCACCATCATGGTAGCGTTTCCCCAAGTAGGGATCATGAGCAAACGAAAGTAATGGAGGCTTTAATATTGATTTAAGAAGGTGCAGGCAGGGGCTCTGGGAACTGCTTAACGTTAAGCTGATGCATAAGTGCTCTCCAGGATAATTTTCTTTTTTTCTTTTTATTTTTATATCGGACACTCTGTAAGTAAAAAGGAAAAGCAGATTTGTTTTTGAGAATGAACTTGTTAGGTCATAAAAGCAAAGAACTAGGAAATACCTCGTTGGTGAGAGACCCCTGATGGGAAGCAAATAAGAGAGCTTGTATTTGTAACCGTTTCAGATTATTTAAACTTAATTATAACTTGTTTTCACTTTGGCATTGTACTACTGCAACCTGCCCTATGCTTTTATGCATTTGTCTTGTTACATATTTCCTGCAGCTGGGTTTGTTACCTGAGGTGCAGGCTTGCTTCCTGCTGAAGGCAGGCTCACAGGAGCTCCCAGAGCAGACAACAAATAACTGACTTCTCTTAAGAAGCCGCTGAACTTTTCCTTGCTAGATGAAGTAAATAGGTATTGTACCCAGAAATGCAAACTCTTTGTCAAGTTTGTATGTGTGTCTTTAATCGCAATATTATTTCCCCTGGCATGAGTTATTAGTTTCCTACGTAGTTTTGTCACAGAGTTTACTTGCCATTTCAATCTGAAATAGCCATTAAATCTTTTTTTAAATTTTTTTTTTCCTTCTCTTGGCAAGACATAAATCTGTACTATTTGCTGATTTGTTTATTACTGTCTGGAAACTTAATCCCACTCAAAGTCAGAGATTTTAAATGTGTCAGATCATCTTAAAGCTACATACTAGTTATACAGGTGACATTATATGTGTTCAGAGAAATTCATTTCAAGTACTACAAATGAGTCCTTTAGTAATACCCAGGAGTCATAATGTCTGTGACATAATGAACCCTCCTAAATTACAGCCTACACTAATTAGATCAGTTATTGCTGCATTCCAGTCCCTGAAACAATTTGCTTAATGCGGTAGTTACCTGGAATGAAAAGACACGCGGCCAACTGTCAGCGGCCTTTTCCCTTCTCCATGACTTGTCCCACAGATGCAGACCGTCCATGCTCAGGTGCCGACAGCTTCCTCGCGTCTTCTCCAGCGAAATCATCAGGGAGGTCGTTTATGACATCTAGAAAGCACAGTGATGCCCTTGGGAAGGGACAGTCGCTCCACAGAATGAAACATTTAAAGGTTTTGATCATCTCTTCCTGTTCTCAGTGTCATTTACATGCTTATTCTTCAGCTACTTCTCCATGTAGTATCTTTTGTCTCTTCATTATCTTTCAATTCCTTTAGGCATTCAGTGATTATTTTTTTTTTTTAATTATTATGTATTTATTTTAATTCCCCTAAGGTAAGATATTTGCTTTTGCTCCCTGGTCTGTGTGTTCTCTCCTGCTCACGCAGCAAAAAAAACCTAGTGAGCTGGGGTGACGTTTCTGACCAAAAGGCACGTGAAATCTCAGTGGGGAAAAGCTGTTCTGGACTCTGTGCCTGAGCAAACTACTACCAGTAATTTTGCTGAGAATAGATATCGACAGGAGACTGCTTATTTATTTAGATGTGGGTAGGGTAACTTTCTTTTTCACTGTGGTGATTGGTATGAATCTATAAATGTCCCAAACTGCTTGCTAATTAGTTGATATCGCAGAATTGGAAAGGGGAGCAGAGAAATGTAAAAGTTTTTTACAGACAGTTTTTACCAAAGAAAGAGCTAAAAAAAAAAAAAAATCACAATAGCAAATTGTAAAAAATTCTCTGTGCATGTTTTGAAATACAGCTAAAAGGCCAGCAACAAAAAGAGCAGCCGCACGTGTTATACTCAGTTGGTTTCTTTGCTTGTTTTTTACCGGATATTTTTCTAAATTTCAAGTCCTGTGTTCTGTGCTGAACCTGTCTGGGTTTTTTTTTCTGACTTCCCTCTCGCCATAGGCACAGAGGATCATCTTCAAGCAGAACCAGTGTGGCTTCAGTGCTCGGACGAGGAGAACGGCATCAGCAATCCCAGTGTGTGAAGCCAGCTCGGGGACCAGCTACCATGGGACACTGCAGCACCCTCCCGAGGTCAGCCAGGTTGGAAATTGCCTTTTTTTGTTTTGAAGCACCACTCTGCCTTCCACCAAGCGGTGATCCTGCCTAGTGCTACTCTGCTGAGTAGTTGGATCTTCAACCAGCTACACTGGGAGCTAAAAAAATCAACAAGAAACATGTGATAGTGGAGGGATTTGACTGCTTACTTGGTATATCGGTCTCCGTGCTGAAGAGACCCTGACAGAAATCACTGTTAGGGCTGTGGCCAGCGCTTTCGGAGCCACTTGGCTCAAAATGGAAATGTTCATCAGAAATGGTCCCACTTTCTGGAAACTGAAAAACAGGCTTGATTCTTGATTTGGACTCTCTTGCTCTTGCCTCCTGTACATATGTCTGTGTAATGAACGTGTTGTAACTCAAACTGCTTAGCACATTCTCATAATACAGGAACCCTATGAGCTTAGCTGTGAGCTGCTTACATCTGCCCCACGTTATTTCTCCCAAAGGCTGGGCCACCAAATTACCTGAAATTCACCTCTGCACCCACCCACCTCCTAATTGCAGACCTGCAGCTGGGAATATGGGGCGCTCATTTTGCTTAAGGAATGTTTTCTGCATGGAGAACACACCCTCTTCTCCTCTGTCTTGTCACGAGAGCTTTTGCACTCATTTTAGGTGTTTCTTCTTTTTTCTTATGTAATGACACCACCTTGTCACTGTTTGCTCAGCACGCTAAGTGCATCAGGAGGGGAAGGGGTAGAAGGCACACCAAAAGAAAATGGCTTTTTTTTTTTTAACTTTATTTAACTTCTGAAACTTCTGCCTGCTATCTCATGGCCAACATCTAAAGGTTTTGTTGAACAGAAAGTGCCTTGTTTTTAAAGGGTTTACTAATGGGAGGTCTGTTCTTGTTGCTAGAAGAGGTCACAAATCCCCCTGGATAATTAAATCATGATCGTACGATTTTGTTCAAAATTTACTCTGCGAGCAACCATGGCTTTGCTGCTTCTGTCTTTTTGATTTGTAGGGAAAAAGTTTTGGGTGAGTAAAAAAAGCGCTACCTGTTACTACTTGGCACACAAACTGTTTTGCTGGGCAAACGCTGCCGAGTGTTAGGTCCAGCTAGCCAAAGCAGTACCGTTGCACAGTTTGGTTTCGTTTTTCCACCAGCTTTTGTAAAATAACTAGCAAAGAACCTGCAGTACTTAATGAAGCTGACAGGCAGGGAAAGGTCAAAAACAAGCAGGAGACCTGTTCTGACTCATTCCTCCTGGACTCATAACTCGTTTCTTACAGACCAAACAGTACTTTTCTTTTATTAAAAAAAAAAAAAAAAATTAAGAGATGACAGGCTGAAACTGCCTACTTTCCTTTCAGTGTCAGAAGACATAAATAGTTTTAGTCTGCAGTGGTTTCTGATTGAATATCCTTTTGAAGTAATGATAGCTATAATTTAAAGCAACAGTTACCATATTTTCTTCTCTCTGTGACATTCTTTGATGCCCTAAGTATAAATCTACTTAAAATAGCTATAGCTGTGCCTGGGTATACTACCAGGATTTTCGGAGGTTCTGCCTCTAATTGCCATCATATGTACCTAATATCACAAACATAACTGCCTAATGACAATGTTGCTGCAAATGCTTTCTTGACATAAGAAGAAAGGTAAATGCAGAGGTGCGCATTAAGTTTAAATTGTTTGCTAAGACCAGAACTTTTGCAAAGAAATTATTTTTAATTAACATAAATGCTGGTCCAGGGCTGCTTGGCCCCGGCCGTATATTTAGCTGGTAAGGGGTATTATGATCTAATACAGCATCAGAAAATCGCTGACTTTTAGGGGCAATTACGAAAATATTTTTGGTATAATATAATTCCAGACTTCGTTGTTGCCTCACACAAATATGTATGTACTCAATCAAGTAGATTTTTTTTTTTTTTTAAAAGAGTTGATGCTACGTGGAAAAAAAAAATGTATACGATTTGAGGGTAAATGGAGGTTTGGGCATCTTTCTCTATATGTTAATTCTGTTAAATCTGTCTCAATCTGCAATTCTGTCAAACAGCTCCTAGTTTCCATGTACGACTGCAGTTAGAACAGAAGCAGAGTCTCAGAGTATCTTCCCTTTAAGAGCATGTCAGTATTATCCTGGTGCGCTATGTAAAATAGTGGAAAGACACAATGCATTAAATATTAAATCTTTTCATTAACTTATTCAGTATTTTCTGTTTTAATAATAAGCCTGTAATTATTTGAATGAGTTGTCATGTTTATCTTTTGGCATAAGGGAATATAAATTATTTTTTTTAAAAAAGAAAACCAAAACTACAGAGGCACCTCCCTCAGGACAAAGTAAGGAGTGCCAGCTCAGAGAAGAGTAATTGTATAGATGGGAAGAAAGATGGGACAGATGGTAAAAGGGAACAGGACAGATGAAACTAATTACAATAGTGTCGTAAAGCCCATCAAGATGGGTGTCACAGCCGACCACAATTTTTGCAGCTTACTGTTGAATATACTTTCTATGGTTCTGTATTGTTCCTTCCAGTCAAGACCACCAAATCCTGCCGGCCTCGCTTGATGGGACATACTCTGCGTTTTTACCACCTGATGCTTTCTCCTAATCTCTTGAAGTTCAAATCGGCGATAGCTCCACTGACTTCAGAAGTAAATGTGTAACTTCATAAACAAGGTAGGTCAGAAACAAGAAGCAGTCTTGCTGCAGGAGCCTACTTCTCAGCAAGGGCCAGGTTTTTTTTCTGTCCTTCATAACTAAAAGACAATTTGCAGTCATGCCACTGTGACCCTCGTAAGTGCTTCAGATCTCTGGTGCCTCTTACCCTCACTTGTAACAGAGCAACAGCAGAATAACAGTCCTGGTTGATTTGGTAGTGTAATGAGGAATTCTCACACAGGGCGGTGGAGAAGTCAGGCTTGTTCTTCTAGAGTGTAAAATTACCAATAAGCAATTCTCCCTTTCCCCAGCTATCCAATATAACCGAGATATGGAGGGATGAGGTTGCAGCGTCATGGCTCTGCTCCTGGACTCCAGCCTTTAACAGTATGCAGGCTCAGGATCTTGCCACTCAGAGAGTTGGTTTATTCAGAAATTCTTCAGAGACTCAGAGCGCAGATAGGACAGCACACTAAGTCTTGTTCCTGAAC
Source organism: Ardeotis arabs (assembly GCA_011801015.1). Lineage (NCBI taxonomy): Eukaryota > Metazoa > Chordata > Aves > Otidiformes > Otididae > Ardeotis > Ardeotis arabs. Next base: position 11,011 of record JAAGAY010136159.1, on the reverse strand, counting down.
TAATTGCAGACAAATCCAGATAAGTGGATGGGAAAGTCTTTAACTGCTTTTCTTGCTTCCAAAAGGTGTTTTGTTCAATCTGGCATGATGAGTCAAGAACTGCTTTTATTGTTTGGACAAGAAATTACTCAACTAGCTCTTAAAACCCCATTTGAAGAGGCTCAGTCATCATTCCTGCCCAACAGCAAGGTAAGTGTCAGCTTCAAGATTACAGGCAACAATGGCCAGGTTTTGGTGTCTCCTGGCACCTTCTGGATCTGTCTTGAGAAGGCAGTGGAGAGAACTGTGATGGCCAAGACCACAGGTTAAAGACAATCTGGCAATCTAACAGTAAAGCGAGGTTCACTGATGACCTGGGAAACCAAAGGGTTGTTGAGCCAGGGAGTGCCCTCCCTGGTAGCAGTAAATAATTTAGACTGGACATCATTGTGGCTGCGGCAATGTTTCCCTGCAGAGGAAAGAACTGAGCAGGGAACTAAGCAACAAGGTGGGTGATGCAGATTCTTACGCTAACGAGAAAGCCTTTCCACAGAGGAGGTAAAGTCAGTAAGGGAAGATAAAGGATGGTCCTCTATAGAAAATTCAAGCTGCTCAAGGTTGATTTGTTTATTTTTAAGGATGGTTTCAGTAACAAACACAGACCTTCAGGAAGATCAATGTGTAAAGGTTGCTGGCCCTTAAATGAGGTATTGCAGATGGTTGTGTAAAGTCAGCCAGTGAAACCACATCAGAAAAGAGACAATCAGAAAACAGGTACCAAAAATATAATTATTTGGTGCATTTTTGAGGGGGAAGTTCCGCTGTTTAAGCATCTGTGTGGTGAAGAATAACCACCTGCTTGAGATCAACTTGCAGAGGGCGGTGGACCAGGGGCTGCTGTGCAGGAGGCGGGCAGACGATACACGAAATGTGCGGCAGAGACCTGGCGAGGCTGCAGGTCAGGGGACAGCCCACAGACCATGGGGGGACGTTAGCGTCAACACGCAGCTGGCTCCTGTGGCCATCTGTACTGGGAGGTGCGGAAAGGCAACAGCTCTGCCAAAATGTGGGTCTCTTCTGGGAAGGTGTTTAGCTTTACTTTTTAACAACTGGTTTTGCTCCAAAATCCTCCTCTTTCTTAACAGTATCAGGGACCATCAAGACCACCATTTTATTAAGGTGTTGTATATATTATGTCTTACAACACACATTTCTAATATCTGAGAATGCAATTCTGAAATGGCAAAATTGGTGATAAACTTACAAAAAGTCACTGCCATCAATCCACATCCAATACAGCTTGTCTGAAGGGAGTGGACTGAAAACCAGTTATGTGTCTGCAATAACGCTGAATATTCTGGTGCCAGAAAACACAGAGGATGTGAAACTGCTGTGAATCACCGATGACTGTGTGTGCCCTCTCCCTCCAAACAGTGATATATTTAATTATTTTTGAGTGAGTAGCTAGAACAGACTGGGAAACTTTTGAGGTTTTGGGGAGCTGAAGGTTGCGCCGGAGAAGGTGCAGATGTGCACAAGCCGCAGCTCTCATGCTGGCAGAAGTGTATATATCATCATAATGGGACTCAAGAAAACACTTGTGTTTTTCATGGTTAAAAATTGTGAGCAATAATAGTTACAGAGAAGCAGAAAGAAAAATCCTGTGAAAGTCAAACAGAACCCTGTGACTGGAGTTAGCCACTAACCCCATCCAGGAGCCCAAGGCCCCGCAGGTACCTCCCTGCCCTTTTTTGTTCGGGAAGCTTGTTTCTCAGCTGTTATTGCAGAGGCAGGGTAGTGATTTTGTTGAAGGCAATGAGAAGAGTATCTTCAATGGATCAGAATCCAGCCTTATTTCTGCTCCAGGCTACATGGGAAATTATCCTTTCTTTTTTTTTTTTTTTTTTTTTTTTTTTTTTTTTTTCTTTTTTTTTTGCGTGGTTGAGTGTGATTGCAGTCTTCCACTTCATTTTCATTTATTTGCTTCATTGATTTGCTTTTGATCTTCTGTCGGTCCTTACAGTATCTGTGTGTGTGAGAGAGAGCAGGCACATGAGTGTGCACACGAATAGGAAAAAATTCTGCTGGTCCCCCACCTGGCTTGGTGCAGGCTCGAGGGAGAGGACAGGTCAGTAGGTGAGCAGTAGGACGGGACAGAAGTCCATGGTGCCCAACCTGCAGCTCTGAGTTTACCGGACAGCGTAAGTGTTTATTATTTTCATAAGGTGGTGTTTAGAAGGAAGTACTGTCCTACAGGTTCTTTAACTGGTACTTTTCTGGTGCCTTATTGAAAGTGAAATGTGGAATCTCTTTATTTTGCTTGATTTCCACTTCGAGCCAAATGAAGCCCACCCTCCCCCCTCAACCTGTGCAGTAAAAGGGACAGCCCCGAGCATCGTCCAGGACACAGGGACTGATCAGCAGCCCCGCTTGTCTTCTGCAGAGGGACACATCTGTCTGCTGCTCTTGCATTAGGCTCTCCTCACTCCTGGTACCATAAGCACAGTGAAAGAGCTCTGTCAGAGGATACATTTCACCTTTCCTTTCGCTCCCCAGCCCTGCTATCATAGCGTTTGCTGATACGTGTGGTCTGCCTAGATCCTTTCCTGTAAAGTTGGAGGGTAAAGCTCTCCATCACATGTCGTCGTTGTCTATAATTACCGTTCTGTCATTGTCCTGGAGAGGAGCTGCTTCTGTCACCCCATCATCAGCTTTCTTCTCATCTTTTTGAAGCGTCACTTTCTCTTGTAGGTACCCAGGAACAGACTGATGATAGACTCTGTGATGTTTTTTTGATCTTTCCCCTCATACCCTTGGATCTTACTCACCAATCTTCCTTGCCTTCCTGTCATTGCTGATAAATTTTCTTTCTGTTAATGTTATCTGTATGTTAATATCCCTACAGGAGAAGATGCTGGAGTAGCAAATACTAATTCCAGAGTCAAGAGACCTCACCTGGGATCGGCCAGCGTGTGTATTTTTAGCAATGGCAGTCAGCACAAGTCTTCCAGGTACAAGTCTTCCCACAAAAGCCATGTTTAATGGGCAGTTAAATGGAAAGACAAATGAAATTATGTTCTTCTTTAGTAACAGGTTTGTGTTTCTAGAATCATTTCCATTGTCCTGTGCTACAGACAGGTTCATGTATTTTTGGCTCTATACATCTACGGTCAGTAAAGATGCATTCTGGCCCTGCTATTGTTCTGTTTCTCAGGCAATGTTTTTTGATAGTCCCTCTTATTCCTTTTTCTTGACATATTTTATATAAATATTATAAGAATATGTTTGATTTGTACCATCTCATCTAGAACCTTTTAAAATTCCTTCTCAAACTAAAAGCATACCACTGCTTGAAGAAAAATAAGCACAGGACCCTTATCACTCTGGTACTGTTTTCTTCTAAAATATCTCCCATTTGGAAGTCTTTACTGTAATAACGGGGATATGAGCACAAAGGCTGGAATTTTCCCAAATAGGAAAGCTTTAAGCCATAATTTCTTAGTACAAAACCTTCTTTTTTGTTAAATTATATATAAGTATTTTCAGCAGGACCTCCTATGCACAACTATGCAGTAAGCATTCACTTCTGCAGCATCAGCTGAAAAGTATACCTTCAACACCATTTATATTAATGTCACTGCTACAAACCAATCTGGGGGGGCGGGGGGTTAGAGGGTGAGCTGGAGGTTTATAGTCAGATACACATGCGCAAAATGTGTATCTGCTTTTTATTTTCAGGATCATCACTCTCCAGTCTCACCTCTTTCAAGACCTTTGAAGATGTGCAGGGATGCGAGCCCTGGGTTATGGGTTGGACATGGTGCGGATTCCCCACACAAACGGGGACACACTCATCCTTTCAGTCTGTGATACTGCCTGCTCTGCAGACCAGATCTTTCCTTTTTTGCCCCCTTCTGCACCTTTACATCCATATTAAGAGTGAAATCCATCCCATTCTTTGAAAGAAAAAGCTGCTGCTATAACATGTCACTAACAGCTACAGCTGAGACTTTTCAGAGGAGATTTCAGTGGGATTTGGGTGCCTAACCGCCCTAAATTATTTTGGAAATCCCAGTCTAATAGTTTTCTGTGGGGGTGTAAAAACTGCCTTCTGCATGGAAATTTTCCTTTTCATCTTGCGCCTCTCTCCTAGGCCAGCCAGGACACAGCATCTCAAGCAAACAAGAAATGGCATTTCCAGCCTCCTCGATCCCAAAGGGACTTATTTCATTACCCCCCGGCAGCACTGGTGCCCGCTGGCTCCAGAAAAAGTCGTCTTGCGATCGCGCTGCTGCTCGGGTCAGTAGCACATTACACAGCCTGCGATTTCTTTTGAGCTCTCTCTGAAATTTTGGGTTTGGCCTTACCATTGGCAGTGTTCCTGAAACACTGATGAGACCGCAATTACTAAGCACTTCGTAGCTCCAGTCTATGTAAGTTGGGTGGGTTTTTCTGTGAGTTTCCCATGAGATTTTTGTAAGGAGTGTGTAAGAAATGCCCGATCTAATGAAAAAAATACTAACTGATACATTTGCTTTTCGGCATATATGTACACAGTTTAATTTAGCATAGAGAAGCGACTAAGAATCAACTATTGTTATGGTAAAACACTGCCTTTCATCTGAAGTTATACGTGATCCCATAATAAATCCAAATGCGCATGATTGATTGTTAGAAAGTGAAAATTTCAATTAAGTGTGGCTAGTACCGAGTTTCACTCTCTGCCCTTATCTCAGTATATAGGGTTCTGTGTAACATGAGCATTCAGAGGCAAAACCTGCATGAAATCTTCCAACTGGGGATGCCTTTCCCTTGTAAGAATTCGGTGTGAATCTCTGGAAACTTGCTAAGTCCCCAGGGGGATAAGAATTCACAGATCTAACTAACCCCGCGGGTCATGTTATCACACAGATTAACTATTCTCAGCCAATTTCTGAAATTCATTAGGCGGTTAAGGCTTTCTATCAACATTACTAATGTGTGCTTTCTTTTTCTACCTATTTGTCCTTAAATCTAGTTATTAGGTCCCTGACACACAGTGGCCCTCCTTCCTCTTATTAATCAGCTTCTCACTTCTTCCTGAAGAAGCATCTCAATTTCACAGGTTCAGCTAATTATTCTTCTAATTAGTCCTTTTTTTTTTTTTTAAAGGAGTCAGTACACAGTACCACAGATTTTAATACATAGCACTATTCTGCAGCATTGTATTTGGAGAAATAGTATCAATAAGCAATTTTTTTTTTCAACCCAGACAAAGTTTTAGGTTTTGTAGAATAAAATAAGAGGCGTAACATTTCCCAGAAGCCAGCCATGACAGAGATTGCGTTATAGACTTGACTTAATAAATAACGCCAAGATTCTCTAGGAAGTCGCCGAGACTCGGATTCCTCAGAACAAGGATTTTCATAATATCTAAGTCTCAGACAAGGTCTTTCCTGGTTAAACTGATATATATAATGGAAAATGGTTGCATGTGAAGGTGGCCAGCACATTTGGGATGAACCCCATTAGCTACGTATTTTCATGAAAGTATAAGCCTCAGGAAAGGGTTGCCTACAAACTCAAGGCAGAAGGAGGCTTCTTGTGTCACCAAGTCCCATCTCCTGTTACTACAGACACCATAGCATGTCATGCCCGAAACTAATTTATCAAGCCAATCTGAAAGCAAATAAGGGCTTCTGTCAGGGTTTGGGTGGGTTTTTTTTTATTGGTTGGTCTGGGGATTTGTTCTGTCACAAAACCTCCCTATTCTGATGGTTTAGGACTTTTTTTTGGTTTTAGTTTCCAGGTATTCATGGCTCATTTACATCCGCTGCTTCTTATGCCAATATTGTCCTATAACTTCTAGCCCATAAACTGAGATACCAGCTGCAGGACAAACTGAACTTACTGGCCCCATAGTGAGGAAGAGGATGAAATGCCTCTGGGTACAAAGAGTCTTGAAGGTGCCTGGGAGGCCAGCCCAGGTGACCCTCGCCCTTATACTTAGGGAAACATCTCTGAAGGAAAGTCTTATTTCCTTCCCAAGCAGCTAGGGTGTAAATATTTTTCTTTTCCAGAAAGCTTCTGCAAAACGATAGTCTGCTCTTACACCAAACCATTTAATAAGTTTAATTAAATGGGAGCTTATGATAATTAAACCAAAAGCCTAAGGGCCCTGTTCTGTGAGGACTTACTCCTTGCATAAGACCAATTTCCATATAATTTAGACAACAAAATAGCGGAACAGTGCTCTGCCATCTAATTTATATGAAATTGGTATTCTCCAACCCAGATTTATATTACACCGTAAACACACTTCTTGTATCTTAGCAGAAGTATGATAGCTCCAGCACAAGTACTGGAACAAAAAAGTAAGAAAAGATTTTTGAAAGGGAACCCCTCCTTCCCTTAAAAAAAAAAAAAGATAAAATAAACAAAACAAAGAAAAAAAACCCCTGAATGCGCAAATTAAAACTGTAATCTGATAAACTCTGCACAAGGATCAAATATCCTTAAACAAATTCTCCAACATCGCGGGTATGTGTAGGCTCTTCTTTCATAACAGATTTGCATATTTGCTACTTCTGGGTGTTTTCTTGAACTAATGTTTGTGATCAATGCTAGGAAAAAACCCACGCTCCGTATTTTGGAATTCCTTACCGTCTCCAGTGTCCCAAAGGAACGGTACCGTGCATTATCTCCTCCGCCACCTGTATTTTTATTGCACTTCAAAACAAAGCTCCAGTACCACAAAGAATTGATGGGGCCTGATTCTTCACTACGTTACTCCAACTTTGCACAGCCCGCCGCAGACAAAGCCGTTCCTCTTGCTTACAGCTGAAATGGGGCGGGGGAAAGTCCCCAGCCCTCCCCGCCAGTGTGAAAGAATAGCAGTTTTCGATCCTCTCCTGGTCCCCTCCTGCAGTCACAGGCACTAGAAACATGGGTAACCCACGCGGAGGGGGAACGGGGACCCTTTCTGTTCTCCTCTGCTCCTGCGTGCAGCGCGGCCGATAACTGAGACATTGACGTTTGGTGGCTTTATACTGCACACGCTGCTCTCTTTTGGGTGTTTCAGAATGGGGGGGTTGTTTTGTAGAGAGACTGGAATTGGCGAGTTCCCCTACCATGGGAGATTTGTTTTGCCCCAGTTCTTCTGCCAAAGGAAAGCAGTGGTTCCACGTTGAGGGAAGTTATGGGGCTGACCGTGGTGGAAATGGTGAAAGCATGGTTTTGAACCAGCTGGATGCCAAACACTCCTGTGCGCTGCTACTCCCTATTAGATGCCGGTGATTAATTGCTCAGGGTTAGAAGATAAGCAGGTCAGAGCCTTAGGGATACACACTTCCCACTGACAGTCAAACAGCAGACACCCATATCTAAAGTCTATTTGTAGAAGTAGGAGGGAGACATCATCTCGTGTACTGTAAATGAGTTTATCATTACAGTTTATAGTGCCCAGGCCTCTGTTTCTAAACCTTTGAGACACTGACTGTCACGACTCTGACCTGCTGTTTTACTTGCGCTACAGAGTAAATACAAAACTCTGTCCAGATGAGGCAGAACTATTCCCGGTAAGACAAGGCACCTGGAAGGCCTCACCCAGTTGATGACTGCCCTACCTATTGGTGGGCTTTAACACAAGCACGCAGAGAAGCGTTGCATCCTGAGGGTCATTTTTGATAGTGCTGAGGACAGAAACTCATTTTCTTTACAATCTTCGAAAGTGGCTTACAAAATATCTAAAGTATGCAAAATCTGTGACCTTTACCTTCCAGGCAGAGACTTCATCACGGTGATCTGTGGCCTTAAGGCCAGATTACTACAATGCACCCCCCACCCAAAACCACTGGCAGGCTGGAGCTGCTGGAGAGGAGAAACGTGGCTGCTGAAGGGCCCTCACCTGGGGAAGCTGGCAAACACTGTGCTCTGCAAACGGCCTTGGCAAGTATGATCCAAAGTCTTTAATTATGGATGTTTGAAGCCTAAAACCATAGGAAGCCAGGCTCTCTGAGGAATCCACATGCCACGCCGCACCGCGGTGTTTTTCAGGGAAGGTGGACATGGCAATTACTTATAGCTACGAGCTGCAACAACAGCACGTGAAGCTGTCCCCTACTGTGGGCCAATGGTCCTGCTCATCTTGGAGGTACCTGAGGGCAATCTGAAGACAAGTCTTCTCCCACAGGGACAGTGTGGACCTGGGGATCCAGGTGCCTGGCTGTACAGGGCAGGAAGGACAGAGAGCTGGAAAGGCAGGTTGTGCTGCCCAGACAGCTCTTCTCCATCTCCCCCAAGCCAAAAGGCCATGAGCAAGGCGAGCTCAGCCTGTGGCTTGGAGGGTGATACTGGCTTGGAGGCTGCCAGCAGCTGTGGCAAGCTTGGGGCTCCAAACAGAAGTGTGCTGGTTTGTTTTGTGGAGGTTTAAAAAAAAAAAAAATAGAATTTGTCAAAGGCAGAAATGGAAGGGTTGCGCTCATTTCCCTACATTATTTCCTGTGGCCATTTGCCATTGCACGTTTCCTAGGTTTACATGAAAAGGTACAAACAGTAGGGATACTACCATTTTTCAGAGGAGGTGATTCCCTACCCTGTTGTATTTACAAATGGGACAGCTTCTTAATACTATTAGCAAATTTGCCTTTTCTTGACTTGAACTTTTTAAGATTAGAAATGTTCTTGGAGTAGACTAGAAATTTGTTTAGAAGCTAAACCCATTTTAAGGTTTTGTACTCAAACCTGAACCTAGATCTGTGTCCCACAAGTCCTCCTCTCTTTATTGCAAACAAAATGAGAGCACACCGTACGCCGCAGCACGTTGAAATTAATCAGACACCCTGCAGCTCCCGGTGGGCTTTGAAACAACGGATCCAGTTTGGGCAGATTTGGAATTCATCCCAATGATGGATGAGTTCCAGAAAAAAATGAAGGCGATCCGAGACTGGGAGAAGGTATGGAGGAATGGGAAGGAATTCTCAGCAGTTGTGTGAGGCTGGGGAAGAAATTCACGTGTGAAAAGGAGCTAGGGGAGGAGGATGAGGAGAAGATTGGGGAGGTGGTGGTCTTCCAACAGTGGTACCTGCTGCAACTCCGCTGAGACCAGCTCACGTGGAACTTGCTACAGATGCAGCATTAAACTTTCTGAGAAATTCAACCATCACAAGAAATATTAAGAGTTCCTTTATTGTAAGCGCACTTCTGTAGAGGTCTGAGCTGGGTTTTCATGCTTTCGAATAGATCTGTGATTAAGAGGAACTTTCTGCTGCAAAATTTGTAAGCCCTAATGTCCAGAAAACACAAATCTCTTCCTTGCTGTTGTAGGTGTGGTCCTAGGATCCCTCATAAACTCCATAGAGAGCAAAAAAGATGTTTGCACCTCAGTTACAAAACTCAGACAAGAAACTTTAATATTCCTGCTGTGTTTTGCTGGTGATGGAAGGTCCACCTTTCAGGCCAGGCTCAGGCCCTGTCGAAGTGTGTGTAACTTTCAGGGACACCAATAGCATCTCCCCCCTCTAACATCAAGTCTGAATTTGGCCATTTGTTACATGGCCCAGGAAAACACCAGTTTATCTGACAAGAGCAAAGTACTCCGATACAAATAAGAAAACGGAGTAGAGAGCGAACGGAGACCTACAGAACTGAGGTTTCTAGGCCGGGTCACGGCCTGCCCCACTCCAGGTCTCACCATCTGCTTTCAGACATATTTTCTTAACGTTAGTGTATGAAGTAAAGTAAAAAATAAGTCATCTTGGTTCACACCCAGCACCGAGATTCCAAACTCCGATGCTAAATAATGTACAAAGGTGTGAAAGTACAATTCTGTTTGTCCTGGGCCTCTCGTTAGGGAGATGTGAGGGACAGGGAGCGAAGCGCTGCTGCAGAGCTGCCGGCTGTGCTGGCATGGCGAGGCACCGGGATCGGCCGGGCCAAACACTCGGCGTGCGACCAGCCAGCCCCAGCCCCGCTGTGCTGCCCCTCTTCTCATGGGAAGGGTTTCATGTTCCAGGGCCTTGCACACACAGGGCCTATTTTCTGGGACGTCGTTACCTTGCTGTTATTTTACACTTCCTTCCCAAAAAGCTTCAAAGTCTATTTTTTTTAACATAGATCTATTAAAACTTTCTTGCACCGTTCAAAAGAATATTTGAACAGCCACTCGAAACCCCGCTGCCTAACGACTGCCGCCTCGCTGAAGAAAGGAGGAGCGGAAGGCTTTGCTTTGGGAGGGGGGGGACATAGAAAATAAAGAGAAATCGGCCCAGCTTCAAAGGGCGCATTTCCATAATTGCCCTGTAACTTTGGCAAAATAAATCTGAAGGGCTGAGAAAAGCGCAATCTCTCAGATGAGTGCACTACAAAAGCCCCAGAGATCCCCAGTCCCACTTGTTACCATTCTAATTCAGTGAGAGAATTCGGTCCCTAACCTCGCTAACAAAAGCCATGAAATCACCGTCCTCCCATCCCGATAGCCCCTTCCCAAAGAATAAGACCTTATCCCGCCTTTGTCTCCGTCCTGCCCACTGAGGCTCAGTACAAGTTAGGGGGAAGAACAACCGGTAGAGGTGTTCCAGCCCGGCCGTTTAAACCCGGGTTCTGGGTTGCAAAGATGTGCGCTCCTACATATCGGGGGGGTAATGGGGGTCTATTTCTGGCTTATTTTATCATCATAACAAGCCCTTTTTATGGCTTGTAAGTAGCTGGATTTCCACACAATCCGTTTGTCTAAAGTTTCCAAAGGAAACATGCACAAGAGTTACGCAGTCATTTTCCTTCAGAAAAGGGAAAACACCCTCCACAACTGCGTCTAGGATTTAACATTTGTCCTCAGGAGTACATGACGTTTACAAAAGCAGTAATAGTAATTATAAATGAATTTGAAGGAGAAAGCGGCTAAGATGGCTTTGCTGGCGCGGCTGCAGTCCCAACTTTCTCATTCCGCGGTGACAAAAAATGATTGCTGAATGTGAATAGAAGGGCTTTTACGGCAAAGGCCCAATCTCCCATCATTTGGCCCCTCTCTGACTTTTTTTTTTTTTTTTTTTTTTTT